>JAXLNO010001690.1:5000-37167 GCA_038087875.1 Malacoraja senta
ACCCGCCAACATGTCCCAGCTACGCTACCTGCTTTTGGTCCATACCTCCAAACCTGTCCTATCCATGTATCAGTCTAACTTTTTCTTAAATGTTGGGATGGTCCCTGCCTCAACTACCTCCTCTGGCAGCTTGTTCCATACACCCATCACACTTTGTGTGGATAAAGTTACCCCTTAAAAAGTTACCTCTTAAAAATACTTCATACAAAAAAACATTGAAATCATACTTCTACAATGCACTAAAACATGATTTTAATACATCAAATTTCAAAAAAGTTCCTACCCTGGGAGGGGGGACACCCTTCTTCCACACCCTCTCCCCACTTGGTTGCTCCACACCCTCACCGGGTACCCCTAAGGCCAGTGATCAGTGATCGCTCAGCCTCCCCCTTTTTGAAAAGGGACACGCTGGAATCCTCGATATTTAATATGTAATCATTAAACAAAGTTTTATTGGTTTGGACTATGATATGCATCTGCCTCTAATAAAAAATTTAAAATTATTATTATTATTTTTTTTTTTAATGTTCCTACCCTGGGAGGGGGGACATCCTTCTTCCACACCCTCTCCCAACTCGGTTGCTCCTCTCCCTCACCGGGTACCCCCAAGGCCAGTGATCAGTGATCGCTCAGCCTCCCCCCTTTCAAAAATGCTCCAAACCAATTTAAAGCATATATATTGCATTCAAGTATAAGTTAAAAGACCATATTGCACAATTTCAAGCAACCCCTCCCCCCCCCCCAGGAGGCAGGAACAGGGTACTGATTGGGGATGATCAGCCATGATCACATTGAATGGCGATGCTGGCTCGAAGGCCTACTCCTGCACCTATTGTCTATTGTCTACCTCCATCTTTCTGCTGTAATTCTCCAAGTCATGCCTACTATGTTATGTAGAAGCTCACAGGAATCAGAGCACTCCCATTATAAATATTTCTCCATATTTGTTATATCATCTCTTACTGCAGTTGTAGAAACAAAGATTACAAATTGTAAGTCTGTGCTCATAAAATTTTATAAAAAAACATACAAAATATACATACGGTGGTACATGGTTTATCTATCAATAATTGAAACCCACCTGCTTTAAAATCTACAGCATAAAATATACTGTCAGACTATTATGACAAAATGTTTATACAAACATTTTTTACTTTAATATAATAGTGATAATAATTGACATTGACATGATGAGCCAAATGGCATTTATCTGTGCTATATGAATCTATGACTCAAAGAGACATTTAATTATCTAACTCAACATTTTAGTACTAATAGGCTTCAGCAATGTAAAAGTAAACAGAATTTTAATTCATAACAAAGTAAAATAAACAATTATTACAAATTTCCCAAGGACATTTATAACTGTTAATTTTACAATATTTTACATAATTTTCAGTAGTATTAGGGACAAGCAATTCTAATAAATGAGCTATTTTATATATCTAAGATTTTTTGAATGGGTTTAGCATATGATAGAAATCATATTCAGGACTGATTCAAAAAGAAAAATATTTCAGATGCTGGTAAACTGAAATAAAAGAGTTTTGGAAATTGTCAACAGTTCAAACAACACCTATGGAGAGAGAAATAGCATTACCATTTCATGTCAATTAATCTTTCTTCAGAAGTGGCCTTAATTCTGTGTTCTTCTTCTTATCGAGTCCACACACACGATTAGAAGGCAGAGCTGAACACACTTCTCGGCATCTGCATACAATGGTGTCTGTCTTGTGCTTCTTGTGCTTATTGTGCGTGGTGGTGGAAAGATTGGTGGAAACAGGGCCGCGACGTGAACGCTCTTTCCTTGACCCCAATTCTGTGTTGAAGAAAGATCATTAACCAATAATGTTCAATGTGTTTCTCCCTCTGCAGATCTTGTCTGATGTACTGAATATTTCCAGTTTTTATAATTTTATTACAAATTCAATCAAACTTGTTCTTAATTGCCAAGAAATTTGTTTCTGTTAATTTATGTTTGTGTTAAACTGGTTTCCTATTCAATGGCAATTCAGGTTTCTAGAGAAATATGCCTGTACCAGAGATCACCATCTGCCATAACCTATGGATGACTGGAGATAGCATCTTTCAATCTGCACGAGTGCTCATTTACAAAGGAAAAACATCATCCTATCAATATTACAGAAGACATACTTTGTAACTGAAATCAAAATTTGCTGCACTCTGGAGTTCCAGTAACTAATTGTTATGCTAATCTGTATGGCCTAACTCTACAAAATGACAAAATTTTGTTAGATCGGAGTTTACTCCCATTCAACTGGCAAAATAACAATACTGAGGAGATGCTATATGGAGAAAGGTAAAATAACAGAGCAGATAAAGAGGGATGACTGGAAACAGGAACAAGAGGGGTCTATTTTCAGTTGCATGCGGTAAGATTCTCTTGCACAAAGGGTACCGAAATATAGCTGTGCTTTAGGTGTTCCAGTTCACCCAACCTGCAGTAGAAATGTGACTGCTACTTTGCAGTAGGTCCCTCTTCGATCTCCAAATGATATGAATATAAATGAGAAAGTGGATTAATAATCACAGGAGCTCTGCCAAAATAAAGAAAACTGATTTTGCACTTTATCACGATGTTGAATCAAGTTTACAAGCTACTGTACAAACAACTTGCTTCACAAGTTGCTATTGCACATCCTGATTAAGGCTGTAAGCTAAGACCTCATTGAACAGTTTATATTGTTATTTTATTATTATTATTAATGTTTAGTGTTTTCTGAGTCATTCGTAACTGTCACTGTAAGTCATGTTGTTACTTGTGTGTGGAGCACTAAGGCAAATTCCTTGTTTGTGAATACTTGGCCAATAAACTAACTAACTAACTTACTTACTTACTTACTTACTTACTTACTTACTTACTTACTTACTTACTTACTCACTTACTTACTTACTCACTCACTCACTCACTCACTCACTCACTCACTCACTCACTCACTCACTTACTTACTTACTTATTTACTTACTTAAAGCTTCTTATGCATTGAAGAGTCAAGAGTGTTTGGTTATCACATACCTCGAAATGGAACAATGACATTCTTACTCAGAGCAGCACAGCAGATTTGTAAACACAGTACTCATTAGATAATGTAATAAACAAACTGAAGTTTTGCATCAAAGTAAACTTTATTTCTGCAAAATTGAATTCTTGCTATTTGATTATTTAGGATGTGCCTGGAAATATCAATTAGGCAATAAATTAAGTGTGCATTATCCATGTGAATAATCCAGAAATAAGGAAATATTTATGGAACAGTGCCCACAAAAAGTTGCTATCTAAGTTATCAATCAATGAAAATGAAACCATTGGAATTGCAAACATAGCGCCCTTCCTTGGCTTTAGTTCATTTCACGATATTATTTTATTGCCCATTGAACTTATTGCAATGAAATATAATGCGGGCATATTTCTGCCATTCCAAATGTGTAGCCCATTCCTTCTCTCCAGAGATGCTGTCTGTCCCACTGAGATACTCCAGCATTTAGTTCTGCCGTGTGTATGAAGTGTTTGATTACAGTGGAATGAGAATTCCTGCTTCATAGTGCCTAGAAATTTGACATCATTCACGCATGTTAAATATGCTGCATAGTAGCAGCTCCTCACAATGCTCAGCTTTCTTGGTGCCTTTCCATTGACTTCAACTGGACCAGATTTCATAAATGAAGCACAATGAGCTGCAGATTAATTAGTGCATGCTTGGGACTTAGACTCTGCATTTAGATAGAATTTCTGGTGTTGATGCTTTTTAAAGTAAAATAGTCTCACTAAACTCATAGCATGGCCCATTGTACCAACATTCCTAGGCCAGGGTATTACAAAATGAAAATAAACTATGTCTCTAATTGTCACACTGGTGATGTACAATTCTCAGAACCCTCTGCATTTAGTTTATTTCCTCTCTCAAAGCCACAGGTTGACAAACATTTCCTATATCTTCCTCTGAGCTTTCTTCTCCTCAGCCCCCTCTAATATCAGCCTGAAGAAGGGTCCCGACTCAATACATCACCTATCCTTGTTTTCCAGAGATGCTGCTTGACCCGCTGAGTTACTCAAGCACTGTGTGTCCTTTTGTGCAAACCAGCATCTGCAGTTCCTTGTTTCTACATTTCATATATTCTATTTTCCAAATTGTCCTGGCCTCACCTAATCATGTTAATTTTGTAATGCTAAATATTGCAGTGAAATGTGATAGAAATGTCATTAACCTAAATATCTGAAATCTGCATGACAGGTACATAAAAGCAGGTAAATGTCTTTTTGTTCCATGCAATTTTTATTCTTTCCCCCTATCTTGATATTAATGTTATATTTAGTTTGGTTTATCTTTGAGATACGGTGTGGAACCGAGTCCGCGCCGACCAGCGATCCCTGCATATTAACACTATTCTATGCATACTAGAAACAATTTACAATGTTATCCAATTAACCTGCAAACCTGTACGCCTTTGGAGTGTGGGAGAAAACTGGAGCTCCTGGGGAAAACCCACACAGGTCAGGGGGAACGTACAAACTCTGTACAGACAGCACCTGTAGTCAGGATCAAACCTGGGTCTTTGGCGCTGTTAGGCAGCAAATCTCCTGCAGCACCACTGTGCTGACCATTTTAAATTGTCTAAAAGTGAAAAAGCAATTTTTGCAAGCATTTAGCATATATCAACACTTTGTATTAATGACAATCTCCAGAATCAGCTCTGTGCCAAAATGGGCAACAAAGCACAATATGTCTTACAAACCAAACTGCATTAATATGTAGAGATATTAATATTGACCTTTTTTGCTGAAAGTGTGCTTTTCATCCATAGTGTAATTATAGCTCCACCGAACATCTGTCTGTCAAATCAGTACAAATGCTTCCATTAGAATAAAACTCTACAGCTTTCTATCCTTTCCTCAACAAACTTTGACATTGTCGACTGTCAATTAGAAAGGAGCCCACTCATCAAGAACAGGCATGTTTTTGATCTTCTCATTGTTCTGCATAATACAAAGCGAAAAGCCTCGCAGAAGTAATTTATTATTAATCAATCCTGACAAAAAAATCTCTCTCATCTGCACTCTAGATCACAGATTGCTGGATTTTGTCATCAGCATTCACACTCTGTCATCTTTGTGTAACTGTGAGGTTAATGTTGTAAAGTAAGTGCAAATTATGTCAAAAAGCCAGTTTGCCTTCCATCAATATTGTCAATCTTTATCATTCATTTCTTCAGGGCATTAATAAGCTGTCAAAACCTATCAAAAGTTTACTTTAAATCAATCTTATAGACTGGAATTGTATTCAATTCTTGCAGAATACTTTGATGGACATATTCTTTCAGTCAACTTTAATAAAGGCATATCTTGCAAAGAAACAGAACAACTAATCAAAAAGAATTTCCATCCACGTGCAATCATTAAGTTCTTTACGATTATTTACTGCAGATGGAAAGCTGGTGAAGGTACTATGTTCAAATTAGAAATCTAACCTCAGGGGGAAAAAAATATTACTTGCCTTGATGATGCATTCCTTAAATTATTTATATATTAACTAAAAAATGAACACAAACATAGGGTGTGGGCAACACTGAAATTGAATATTAACTGCATGCTATCTTAGGGGAAAGAGTTCCTTCATCAGTTTGTTTTTTACTCAAGATTCAAGCATCTTCAGGTGTAGACATTCCTTTATCAGAGGACCTGGAAAGTCATATATTTATTTTATGCAGCTGTGAAATAATTGAGGAGGAACAGAAAAACGGTCATAATAATAAATATTCAGATAAACTTTTGTCAAAGGCAACTAAACAGTAAATGGCAAAGTACCTGCAACAGGATTATATATTGAAAGCTCAAATCACATGGGAGGTTCAAGATTACTTAACTAAAATAAAAGTGAACACATGCAAATTGCCAGGTGCTTCATAAATGCAACTTTGCCATCATTCTACTTTTATAAGCCAATGTGTCACAATGCCAGAGGGTGATTTGGTACAGATGGTGACTGTTTCAGGAAGTCAGCCCAGAGATTAGCACATTTTTATTTATTTGTGCTTGTAACACTTTCTGGAGTTAAGCCTTCCAGAGGTCAGCCATTACATGGAGCCATCAATTACTCGAACAATCATGTAATACTGGGCTCTCAAGTACATGGGTAACCCTGTCATAAATAAGTAACTTCATTCTGCTTGCCACTCGTTGTAGAATATATGCTGCTGCACATTTTCCTTTGGTGTTGTCCATGCAAATGGAGCAACCCAGAAGAAGCCAATATCAGCTTTGCACATTCAGTGAACAACAATTAAGTCCACTCTCTCATGCACTGCTCTGATCGCTCTATTGTATAACCACAAGTGCTAAAAAAAAAAGCAAGATATGAGAGATGGTTCAGTGTAACCACCAACTCCAAAACCTGTATCACAAAGACATGGAGACTTCAATGAAGACCATTTAGAGCAGAGGATATTGCAATTGTCTGTGGAAGCACACAGCTCAGTCCAGCTCAGTTTCAACTGAGTGACATAGTTGCACAGATAGTAGAATTACTGATTCACAGCACCTGAGACCCAGGTCCATTTCTGATTTCAGTTGCTGTCTGTGTGTTCTCCGTGTTGATGCACGGGTGGCATAGATGAGTTGGACTCTATGTCATCTATATCAACAATTTAGATGAGAATATACAAGGCATGATTGCTAAGTTTGCAAATTACATTAGAATAAGTGGTATCATAGACAGTGAAGATGGTTATCGTGTATTACATCTTGATAAGCTGGGCAAGTGTGCCGACAAATGATAAAGGGGGATGAATTCATTAGGTGTAAGGCATTTGGGTAAATTGTACCAGGCAGGTCCTACACAGTGAACAGTAGAGCCTTGGGAGTGCCGTAGAGCAGAGGGATCCCGGAGTACAGCTATATTGTTCCCTGAAAGTGGTGTTGCAGTAGATGAAGATGGCTTTTAGCATGCAGGCCTTCATCAGTCAGGGAATTGAGTAAAGAAGTTGAGACGTTATGTTACAGTTGAACTTGTTGGTGAGGCCGCACTTAGGTTATTGCGTTCAGTTGTGGTCACCCTGCTACAGAAAAGATGCCTTTGGTATTAAGTTGGAACGGGTGCAGAGAAGATTTAAGTGGATGTTGCCAGGTCTTGACGGCCTGAGCTACAGTGCAAGATCAGACAGGCAAGGGTTTTATGGTTTAGAACACAGGATGCTGAGGGGTGATCTGATAGAGGCATATAAAATCATGAGAGGAATAGATAGGTTGAATGCACCGTCTATTTTCTCGAGGGAGGGGAATCAAGAATGAAAGGGCATTGGCTTAACATGAGAGTGGAAAGTTTCAATAGGAATCTTAAGTGCAATGTTTTCACGCAGAAGGTGCTGGGTATTTGGAGTGAGCTGCCAGGGGAAGTAGTAGAGCCAGGTACAATAACAACATTATTTTTTAAATTGGACAGATACATGGATAGGAAAGGTTTAGAGAGACATAGGTTAAACATGAGGAAATGGACTATCTTAGATGGGGCATCTTGGCCGGCATGGATGAATTGGGCCAAAGGGCTCACTGCTGTGTTGTAATACTCGTTGACTATGACTTTATAACTCATACAGCCATAGAATCATAGAGCCAACTCGCAAAACCTTTCTTATCCATTTTCCTGTTCAAAGGTTTTTAAAATGGTGTTATGGTATCTGCCTCAACTATTCCCTCTTCCAGCTCATTCCACATTCATATCACTCTGTATGAAAAAGTTGCCCCTTGGAGTTCTGTTTCCTATCTTGACTCTTTGCCCTCTAGTTCTTGATTTGCTAATCCTGGGGAAAAGACTATGTGCATTCATCCTATCTATGCCTTCGCTTCTTAAAAACTGCATTTAAGCATCAGTGTGATCCACTGCCCTCTAATCTCCAGCCACCATCCTCTGCTTACATTGGTCTATTTTTGGCAATTAAGGTTGCTGCCACTTCAACTCATACAGCTCAGGTTACACTTAAGGCAGTCAAAGATGCATCTCTGCAATAAGGCAGAGACCATTATGAACATGATTGCCAATTCCCTCATGTCTCGTACACTAAGCGGTGCACTTCATTAACTTTAGTATCAGCAGCTGAAATAAAAGCAGTACAATTCTAGGCTGACTTCCTCAACATGCAGAATATCACCGTTGGCACCTAAACTTAATTGAAAATGGCCACAGTGCAAAACTCAGCTGATTGCTTGAGGATTCCATGGATATATAAATAAGTTTTAATCTCCCTCCTCTAGACAAGTTAACAGCAAAATACTATAAATGTTGGAAATCCAAAATAACACAGAAAATACAAAGAAATACTCAGTAGGCCATACATAATCTTTTGAGGGAGAAACAGTTAACATCTCAGGATGATGTCCTTTCATCAGAGTTGATAGATTTGGATAGTATCCAATTGTCAAGCATGAAATTCGTTATCTTCAAAACACTGTTATGATGGATATTATCTAGTGCAAAGGCTACATGTTTTAGAGAAAACATTATTACTCAAGTTCTAAAGCCAATCCATGCAGCTTAATGAAAATCGACAGCGAGTCTTTTTTTAGTGAACATATTTAAATTCCATAATTTGTCATTACATTGCTGCCAAAACACATAAAGTGTTTTGCTTGAGATTTGGATACTCCACGACACCAATTATAGAGCAGTGTTACTGATTTAAAGCTTGACATTGCAAGATCAAGGATGAAATTAGTAAAGTATCCCTGCTTGAAATCCAAATCTTATGTGCAGGCAATGAACATCATCTCCAGTTTGGAAGATTATTTTGTAATACCACAGAACAAAGCAAACCTAATAACATGCTGTCATCTGCTGCTGAGGACCCAATGAAGGGAATATTATGTGCATATAGAGGCATTTCGCATTCCATTCATTTTTCATCTTTCACCGGTGGTTAAAAGAATCACAACCAATAAAAATAAGATTCATAACAAATAAAAATAAGACAAGATTGTAAAATTTAATGTGAGTACTTCCAAAGGTCTCCAAATCGATGAAAGTTTTGCTCAAGAGAGCATTAAAAACAATGGAACAATTTTCTCCAGTTGCCATTCACATTCATCTTTTACAACAGTCTGTGTTTTTACTCCCTTAAATCTAATACAGTACCTTTGTGTTAACAGGACATTTTGACCTGGGAAGAATGTTTTCAATAATTCCTTCTATTTTGATAATGTGCAAATATTAATTAACAGAGATCGTATTGAAATGGCTTAATCCTCAACATATTACAGAATATCAATCAAGAAGGTGAACAAAATGCAGAATTTTACTTCGGAGTCACGTGAGTGACTACGTGAAGAGCCCGTCCAGCACGCATGCGCGACATTAGCATTCACGCAATGCAACAGCGACGACCGGGAGTACAGGCGCTCCCGCTACAAGCTTAAACAGCGGACCATCAGGTAAGTCTTACTCTGAGGTCGTAATCAGCAAGCTGTGCTCTGCTCTGTATTCCAGGGAAACTGGGAAAAATTAGTAAAGCACGGCCAAGGAAGAAAACCACCCCCCGTTCGAATCCAACAGAATGGGAGTGTCCCATCAGTGGGGGGCGAGAGGCAGGACCTGGACCGCATATGCTGCGGTCCACCCTCATCGAGACTGAGCCGAGCCCAGTACCGCTAGCGTAGCCTGATGAACAGCAGCGGGCTGGAGGCAAATCAAGGCAAAAAACATACCGGCCGGTTATGTCTCACTCCAATGAGGAGGACTCTCCGCCTTAGAGCGGCAGAGCTAGCTGCCTGAGCCGCATGGAAAGGCTCATGGAGCAAATGCTCCAGCGAGACTTGCTTCGGGAGCTGGAGCAGTCTCGCCAAGGGAACTCAGGCACTCCCACATCAGTGCTCTACAATGCACTGGCCATCGCTTTCCCCTCAGCCGAGGGCAGCTTTGGCGACCAGGGCTGGGCTGGTCAGCAACAGGTGTCATTGGCTGAAGATGTCGGGAGTATGCTTGGAGTACAGGATCAGGACGAGCTGCTGGGTGTGGAGATTCACTACGTGGTTACAAAATCAGGGGGGGTATGTTGGACAGAGGATCCGAAGCCAGGAGCTAAAATTACAACGCATCCTCAAGCTCCTGATAACAGGGATAACATCCTATGCTTGTTCCGTGGATGGGGTGGATATGACCACAAACCAGCAAGACACTCTGGCTCTGCTGTGCAACACCCAATATAAGAAACAACCTCCGCAAGGAGAGAATAAGACCTGCCCTCAATCCCAGGTTTGCAGGACTGTGTAAAAGACCGGCCTTAGAGCCGCAGATCCTGTTATTTGGAAGGACGTGAAAGACCTGGAGGAAGAGTCCAAAGCATTTGGCCTCATGAGGGCAGGCCCCGGAACGAGCAGACCCACACAAAAAAACAGACGGCAGTACCCCACCGCGTCCACCAGTCGAGGTCAAATTTATGGAACTGGTGAAAGCTCGGGGTCCGCATACTATCCCCGAAAGCCTTTTTAGGCCAGGGCCCAGAGCGGACCCCATGGAAAATGCGCCACCCCCAATCAGCAGTACATCCAGCAGTGACGGATGAACAAACGGAAGAAAGGAACACTACCATAACTATGGAGGTAGGTGGGTCTGGTTCCTACCAGCATGTAAAAGTGGGGGAACTGTACTAACAGGGGGGAGATTACACCTGTTCATTGAAGCATGGAGGTGTCTCATGAATGATAGTTATATACTTAACAGTATTTGGGGATACAAAATAGAGTTCATTCAAGAGAACATGCCACCAGTTCAGCACGTACCCCAAAGGGTCTTTACCCTCTCAGTCAAAGAGAAACTAGAGGCTCAAGCAGAACTGGTGAGGTTACTTACAAAGGGTGTCATTGAGAAATCCAAACATAAACCTTTGGAATTTGTCTCAAATATATTTACCAAAAGCAAAAAAGATGGTGGATGTCGCATCATCATTGACTTAACCTCACTAAATACCTTTGTTAAGTATGTACATTTCAAAATGGAAACATTTGTAACTGCCAAACAACTGATTTCCAAAGGATACTTTATGGCAAGAATTGATTTAAAAGATGCCTACTATTCAGTACCCATTCATAAGGGTCATCGCAGATACCTGAAATTTACCTGGATGGGGCAACTATGGCAGTATAAAGCGTTGCCTAATGGGTTGACATCAGCCCTAGACTATTTACCAAGATATTAAAACCAGCCTTGGCAACATTAAGCAAACAAAGACATATTGTCATGGCATAACTTGATGATATCCTAATAGTAGGCAAAACCATGGAGTTGGCTAAATCAGCTGTATTAGCTACCAAACAATTGTTTGAAACCGTGGGTTTTGTCATACATCCAGATAAATCTAAGTTGACACCATCCACAACTATGGACTATCTGGGATTCACAATTAACTCAGTCCACATGTCTGTAACATTGCCGAAAGGTAAAGCAGCAGAATTGGCACAGACGTGCAACAATTTAATGGTAAGCAATCGACCAACCATCCGACAAGTGGCAAGAGTAATTGGCAAAATGGTAGCAGCATTTCCAGCTACACAATTTGGACCCCTGCACTATCAGCACCTACAAAGGGCAAAAGTACACGTGTTGAAACGACATGCAGGTCACTTTGACCGAACCATGAAACTACCCATTGAAGCAATATCAGAGTTACAATGGTGGATAGAACACATTTGGCATAGTTCCAGCCCTATCATCATCAATAACCCAACGTTAACTATACAAACAGATGCCAGTGCTCAAGGCTGGGGAGCAACTAATACCATATCCAGCACAGGTGGTAGATAGACTAACCTAGAATCATCTTTACTACAAACACTGGGCATAAATTATTTGGAAATGTTGGGTGCGTTTTATGGTTTAAAAGCATATTCTAGGAATATGCACCATTTGCATGTTCGTTTACAAATTGATAATATCACGGTGGTGGCCTATATTAACCATATGGGCGGAATAAAATCGATATCATGTGACAATTTGGTCAACACAATCTGGTAATGGTGGGTCGATAGACATATTTGGCTATCAGCAACTTACCTACCAGGTAAGCTAAATACAGTGCCAGGTCACGCAAATTCAATGATAAACACCGAATGGATGTTAAATCCTAGAGCTTTTGCTAAAATTACAAAGCAATATGGCACACCAGATATCGATCTCATTGCATCCAGACTAAATCACCATGTACCAATGTATGTCCCTTGGGAACCACACCCTGAGGCAGCAGCGATAGATGCATTCGCGCTGAACTGGGGGACCTATTTCTTCTATGCTTTTCTGCCCTTCTGCCTTAATCTGTAGGGTACTATGCAAAATACAGATGGACTCTGCTTCAGGTATTTTGATAGTACCAAGTGGCCTACACAGCCATGGTTCCCAGTGGTCCTCGACATGGTCATCGAAACTCCTATGACCTTTCCCAGTAGCCCAGACCTATTGATGCACCCTGTATCAGGCATAAGTCATCCATGCCATGACAAAATTAACCTACTGGGTTCCAGATTATCAAAAGACTACTGCTGGGACTGGGATTGTCTGACAGGACCATCAACATGATGACACCGTATGTCCACCAGGAAACAATACCTATCGAGCATCAGGAAGTGGGAAAGATACTGCTCGACTACTGGGACAATGTACTCATCTGCAACCGTAACCAATGTACTGGAGTTCCTGGGGGGCCTTCACCATAATGAAGGATTGAGCTACAGCGCCATCAATACTGCCATACGTGCGCTGTCAGCCTACTTAATACAGGTGCCAGGACAACAGGCCATAGGGTCTCACCCGCTGGTGATCAAACTCATGAGGAGTATAGTCAACTCCAACCCTCTCAGACCTAGGTATACCCAAATCTGGGATGTCAGTGTGGTCCTGACATACCTAAGGGGATGGTCCCCAGCCATGTCTCTCACCTTGGAAAAGCTAACCCTGAAAACGGTCATGCTGATGCCACTAGTCTCAGCACAAAGAGTCCAGTCCCTCCACTTACTGCGACTGGACAACATGGTTATAGCACCAGACCGGGTCTCATTCACCATTCAGGAGCTGCTAAAGCCGAGCAGGCCAGGAACTTGAGTCCTAGTTATGGATTTCCGGGCATACCCACCTGACCTACGGTTGTGTGTCATGACTCACTTATTCACTTACATCAACACAACAAGAGATTCTCGAGGGAGAAAAAAGCAACAAAAAAAAACAACAAAAAAAAGCCTTATGGGTCAGCCACAAGAAACCTCATGGTTGGGTGTTGAGCCAAACCATCTCAAGATGGCTCAAGCAGGTACTGGGAGCTGCTGGAGTAGATACTGATGTATATACATCTCACTCCACCAGGGCAGCATCCACATTGGCGGCTAAAAGAATGAACATGGAGAAAACGTTCCAAACGTTCTACAACAAGCCGCTAGCAGAACCTGTGTTATTTGCAGAAAGAGTTTTAGAATCTGCAAAAATATATAATTTAAGCCCGGGGGAGCATTTTGTCTTTTGTTATTGTTTAATAGATACCATTATTGTTTACAAACATATTATGGTTGATTACGATAACATACTTCCTCCCTTGAATGACTTCGGCAGCGAGTGAAGTATGAACTGTTACACGGTTTGAAATCACAGAGCTTTAAAATCTTCACGTAGTCACTCACGTGACTCCGAAGTAAAATAGTAAGATTAAACGAGAACTTACCAGTTTGAAGTTTGATCTGTATTTTATGAGGAGTTACGATGAGGGATTACGTGCCCTCCGCTCCCACCCTCAATTATAGATCAACTGGTATCTTAGTTCTCCTTTTCTTTACTATGTTTATTTCAATTATTGTGTTTCCTGTGATTCCACACCGCTGCTTTGAAGAATGTCGCGCATGCGTGCTGGACGGGCTCTTCACGTAATCCCTCATCGTAACACCTCATAAAATACAGATCACACTTCAAACTGGTAAGTTCTCGTTTAATCTTACTATTATATAATAGAAAGGAATTGCAGATGCTGGTTTATACCAAATAGACACAAAATAATGGAGTCAGGCAGCATATCTGGAGAAAAATGATAGGTGACATTTTGGATCAGGACCCTTCTTCATACTATCCAGATTATATGCAGAATAAAAAAGCCAGTCATAAAGATATTAAGAGCCGTATTAAAATATTTATAGTCAATATGCATCAGACAATCTAAGTGGAGGTGGAGGTGATGACTCAAGGTCTATTGCACAGAGAACTGTCATTTTACAAAGTAAATGCCTGAAAAACAAACTAACGATAGAAACTTCTACCAGTAAAGGTACCAGTAAAGTAATTTTTCCAGCAAACAATGCATAAATGAAGGGTGATTACATGTAAATTATGCACATAAAATCAACATAAACCACTTACAATACTGTGGTCAGAAAGCTTGATTTATGGGAGAGTTATCCAATTATTTTCAGACTGAGTGGTGATAGTGTTGCAACCTTAAAATGGAAATTACTCCTAATTGTGATACTGCACAAACGTACTTTCTCACAAATGATATGGTGCCAATTTTACTTCAGCTATCTTTAATCACAAAACGTATACAACATTTAGAGATTCTCTCTCCTGTCAATCACCGCAATGAAGGCCACGCCCCTTCCGGGGGTGGGGGGAGCAGCTATAAAACCCGGAAGTCTGGACGTGTCTCTGTTGCTGCAAGATGGCGAGCGAGAGGTCTCGACTCTCAGTCTGAGCTGTGAATCAACTGAACACTGAATGTCTACTAAACTGTGGTTTTATGTGCCTACGGTGTCTACTGACCTGTGAGTGCCCTTAATTTGGTTTGAAAATGTGGTTTGAAAATGTGGTTGGAAAATGTGGTTTGAAAATGTGGTTGGTTTGAAAATGTGTTGGTTTGAAAATGTGGTTAGTTTGACAATGTGGTTGGTTTAAAAATGTGGTTTAAAAATGTGTTGGTTTGAAAATGAGGTTGGTTTGAAAATGTGGTTGGTTGGAGAATGTGGTTGGTTGGAAAATGTTGTTGGAAAATGAAAATGTGGTTTGAAAATGTGGTTGGTTGGAAAATGAAAATGTGGTTTGAAAATGTGGTTGGTTTGAAAATGAAAAAGTGGTTTTAAAATGTGGCTGGTTTGAAAATGAAAATGTGGTTTGAAAATGTGGTTGGTTTGAAAATGAAAATATGGTTTTAAAATGTGGTTGGTTAGAAAATGAAAATGTGGTTTGAAAATGAAGTTTGAAAATGAAAATGTGGTTTGAGAATGAAGTTTGAAAATGAAAATGTGGTTTGAAAGATCAGACTGTGTTTACTGCAAAAGTCCCACTCATTCCATGATGTAGTGGACAGGTCGTGCTGAACAACACGTAATTTCCGGTGAGTGCAGAGGTCGTGCTGAATGCGGAAGTGTTGCTGACTGCGGAAGGCCCATAGTGGAGAAGCCGTGCTGAGCCGTTTGAGTATACAAAAAAGTTTACTGCCATATATATGATGTGTGTGTTTGTGTGTGTGTGTCTGCGTGTGTGTCGTGGTGTATGTGTCTGTGTGTCTGTGCCGTGGTGTGTGTGTGTGTGTGATTGTGATGTGTGGTGTGTGTGTGTGAGTGTCTGTGTGTGAGTGTCTGTGTGTGAGTGTCTGTGTGAGTGTCTGAGTGAGTGTGTCTGTGTCTGTGAGGTGGAGTGTGTGTGTGAGTGCGAGGTGGAGGGTGTGTGTGTGTGAGGTGGAGGGTGTGTGCGTGTGAGGTGGAGGGTGTGAGTGTGTGAGGTGGAGGGTGTGTGTGAGTGGTCAATAAATATCAAATAGTACAAATAATATAGTCTTTTGTAGTTCAGAGCTTATGCCCTATGTTTAATAGCCTGATGGCTGTCAGGAAGAAGCTGTTCCTGAATGAGTGTGTGAGTGCATGTGTGTGTGAGTGCATGTGTGTGTGAGTGTGTGTGCACTCTGCTTGAAATGCTGTGTAATTGGATTTGCTGGCCTGCACTCTGATTGGAGTGCTGTGAGCTTAGACGTGCAGCCCGCTCTCTGCATGGAGTGCTGTGAGGTTGGACTTGCTGCCTGCACTCTGCTTGCTGTGAGGTTGGACTTGCTGTCTGCACTCTGCTTGCTGTGAGGTTGGACTTGCTGTCTGCACTCTGCTTGGAGTGGTGTGAGGTTGGATTTGCTGCCTGCACTCTACTTGGAGTGCTGTGAGGTTGGATTTGCTGCCTGCACTCTGCTTGCTGTGAGGTTGGACTTGCTGCCTGCACTCTGCTTGGAGTGCTGTGAGGTTGGAATTGCTGCCTGCACTCTGCTTGGTGCTGTGAGATAGTAAGATTAAACGAGAACTTACCAGTTTGAAGTTTGATCTTTATTTTATGAGGAGTTACGTTGAGGGATTATGTGAAGAGCCCGCCAGCCCGCATGCGCATCAATCTTCAAAGCAGCGGTGTGAACCACAGATAACAGTTGTTGAACTGAACATCGTAAGATTCGAGAAACTAGAACTACCAGCTGACCTTTATGAGAGAGGGTTGGGAGCGGAGGGCACATAATCCCTCAACGTAACTCCTCATAAAATAAATATCAAACTTCAAACTGGTAAGTTCTCGTTTAATCTTACTATTTTACTTCGGAGTCACGTGAGTGACTATGTGATGATTTCAAAGCTCTGTGATTTCATGCCGTGGAAACGAGTCCATGCGTCACACACTGCATTAGTTGACCAAGGAGGAGTGAAATTATAATGCATTCAGACATGACATGGATTTAAAACATGCTGATGCTTTATTAAACAAAAATGGTAAACATGAAATAATAATAACCCCTAACATCCGGAGTAAATTATGACAGAATTTAAAATTGAATTAGCAAACACCCCCAGCCTGGCAATGGGTTTGTTATAGAACATAGAAACATAGAAACATAGAAAATAGGTGCAGGAGTAGGCCATTCGGCCCTTCGAGCCTGCACCGCCATTTGATATGATCATAGCTGATCATCCAACTCAGTATCCCATCCCTGCCTTATCTCCATACCCCCTGATCCCTTTAGCCACAAGGGCCACATCTAACTCCCTCTTAAATATAGCCAATGAACTGGCCTCAACTACCTTCTGTGGCAGAGAATTCCACAGATTCACCACTCTCTGTGTAAAAAATGATTTCCTCATCTCGGTCCTAAAAGTCTTCCCTCTTATCCTTAAACTGTGACCCCTAGTTCTGGACTTCCCCAACATCGGGAATAATCTTCCTGCATCTAGCCTGTCCAACCTCTTAAGAATTTTGTAAGTTTCTATAAGATCCCCCCTCAGTCTTCTGAATTCCAACGTATACAAGCCGAGTCTATCCAGTCTTTCCTCATATGAAAGTCCTGCCATCCCAGGAATCAGTCTGGTGAACCTTCTCTGTACTCCCTGTATGGCAAGAATGTCTTTCCTCAGATTAGGAGACCAAAACTGCACACAATACTCCAGGTGTGGTCTCACCAAGACCCTGTACAACTGCAGTAGAACCTCCCTGCTCTTTTACTCTAATCCTTTTGCTATGAATGCTAACATACCATTTGCTTTCTTCACTGCCTGCTGCACCTGCATTCCTACTTTCAATGACTGGTGTACCATGACACCCAGGTCTCGTTGCATCTCCCCTTTTCCTAATCGGCCACCATTCAGATAATAGTCTACTTTCCTGTTTTTGCCACCAAAGTGGATAACCTCACATTTATCCACATTATACTGCATCTGCCATGCCTTTGCCCACTCACCCAACCTATCCATGTCACCTTGCAGCCTCCTAGCATCCTCCTCACAGCTAACACTGCCCCCCACCTTCGTGTGATCCGCAAACTTGGAGATGTTGCATTCAATTCCCTCATCCAGATCATTAATATATATTGTAAATAGCTGGGGTCCCAGCACTAAGCCTTGCGGTACCCGACTAGTCACTGCCTGCCATTCTGAAAAGGACCCGTTTACTCCTACTCTTTGCTTCCTGTCTGCCAGCCAGTTCTCTATCCACATCAATACTGAACCCCCAATACCATGTGCTTTAAGTTTGTATGCTAATCTCTTATGTGGGATTTTGTCAAAAGCCTTCTGAAAGTCCAGATATAACACATCCACTGGTTCTCCCTTATCCACTCTACTAGTTACATCCTCGAAAAATTATATAAGATTCGTCAGACATGATTTAATTTTCATAAATCCATGCTGACTTTGTCCACTTTCCAAATGTGCTGCTATCCCATCTTTAATAACTGACTCCAGAATTTTCCCCACCACCGATGTTAGACTAACTGGTCTGTAATTCCCCGTTATCTCTCTCCCTCCCTTTTTAAAAAGTGGGGTTACATTAGCGTTAGAACATTTGAAAAATTCTCTCATTTGACCATCCTGCCGCCGCAAGCATGTGGTCGAGTGGAACCTCCAAAACCCTCGCTGCTGATGTTGTTGCAGCCCTGGTGGAGTGAGATTTTAAAATATCAGTGTCCGCACCTGCACAAGCCAAAACCTGTCTTAACCACCTCGAGATGGTTTGCACTGATACCCTCGTGAGGTTTTTTATGACTAACAAACACTGCTAGTTCAGTGCCTCTGAGGCTTTTTGTGACCTTAATATATTGTAGTAAATGTGTGACTACACACAACCGAAGGTCCACGGGGTATGCCATAAAGTCCAACTTGAGACCTTATGCCCCTGGTCTGCTCTGCTTGACTAAGTCATGCACATAGAAAGTTATTTTGTTGGTAGATGTTACCATTGAGACCAGTCACAGTTTATGCAACGACTGGACTCGTTGCGCCGAAACCAGCGCCATGAGCATAACTATTTTAAAAGTTAGTTTGACCAGTGACAAGGATGTAACTGGAGCCCACCGCCGAAGCAGCGTCAGTACAATGTTCACATCCCATATCTCCGAGTACCTTGACCTGGGGGGATTGGTGTTGAAGATATCCTTCATGAACCAGGATATCAGTGGGTGAGACCCGACAGCGTGGCGTCCCGACCCCAGCAATAAGTATGATGATAGTGCACTCCTGACACAATTGATGGCACTGTAACTCAGTCTTTCAGCAAAAAATAGACTGGACAGAAATTCCAAAACATCTGTCACACGTGCCATGTCATACGTGATGTAGGACTGCGAGCAGAACGTTTCCCATTTCTTAATATAGGAAATGTATTGCTTCTTGGTGGTATCTCTCCAAGCCGCAGTGATCACGTCCAAAGTTCGCACCGCCAGTCCGAGCCCCAGGAAAGGTCTCCTCAGAGTCTGCAAATCAATAAATTTATTCGGTCATGTAATGGGTGGCTCTCCCCTGTTATGGGATGAACCAGCAGATTACTGCATTTGGTAATGGTCACGCAAGGCTCTGATATCATTCCCAGAACCAATGGGAACCATGGCTGTGTAGGCCAGTCAGGTACTACCAAAATGCCTGACGCGGAGTCTTGTTGGATCTTTTGCAAGACCCGACTGATGAGGCAAAAGGGGGGAAATGCATAGAAGAATATTCCTCCCCAGTGTAGCGAGAATGCATCCATCACCACTGCCCCTGGGTCTGGCTCCCATGCAACATACTTCGGCAATTGGTGATTAAACCTGGATGCGAATAAATCGATACCGAGCGTTCCATACCGAGCAACAATGTCGGTGAACATTTTATGGTCCAACATCCATTTGGTGTTGTCATTAAATTTCCATGACCTGGTGTCCGCCACTGTATTGAGCCTACCTGGTAGGTAGGTAGCTGAAATCCAAATGCTTCTTACAATACACCAGTGCCAAATAAGGTTAGCCAAATTATCACAGGATACCGACTTGATTCCACCCATGTGATTAATATATGACACCACTGTGGTGTTGTCAACCTGAAGTTGAACATGCAGATGATGCGTATTTGTACAATAAGCCCTCAGCCCGTAGAATGCACCCAATATCTCTAAATTATTAATACCACGTGACTGAAGCAATGAAGACTCATGCACATCCCATCTGCCACCGCAACTAGAGATGGTATTAGTAGCACCCCAACCTTCAGCGCTAGCATCAGTTTGTAATATAACTGAAGGACTGCTGACTAAAATGGTATTGGAGCAATGCCGAATGTTGGTCGTCCACCATTGTAATTCAGAAATAGCATCGGCTGGTAATCACATAGGTCTGTCAAAATGACCTGCATGATTTTTGAGTGCTTGCTCCTTTGCACATTGTAAATTTTGATAATGCAAAGGTCCAAACTGTGCGGCTGGAAATGCAGCCACTAACTTGCCAATTACCCTGGCCACTTGTCGAATAGACGGTTGCTCAACAACCACAAGGTTGTTACAGGTTTCTATTAATTCTAATCTCTTGCCCCAGGGCAGAGTCACAGACATGTGAACAGAGTTAATAGTAAACCCTAAATAATCAATAACTGTGGATGGTATCAATGTAGATTTATCTGGATGGATGAGAAACCCCAATCTCTCAAAGAAGAGTTTAGTGGCTGAAACAGCTAATTTAGCTAATTTCAGAGATTTCCCTATGATTAGGATATCATCCAAGTATGCCATGAGAATATATTTTTGAGCTCTGAGAAGCGCAAGTGCCGGTTTTAATATTTTGGTAAATAATCTGGGGGCTGATGTTAACCCATTAGGCAACACCTTAAACTGCCACAGTTGCCCCATCCAGTTAAACTTGAAATACCTCCGGTGATCCCTGTGAATGGGTACTGAATAGTATACATCTTTGAGATCGATGCATGCCATAAAGCATCCTTTGGAAATCAGTTGTTTGGCACTAATGAAGGTTTCCATTTTAAAATGTTTAATACTGCACAAAAGCGTTAAGCTGAGTCAAATCAAGGATGATACGGCATCCTCCATCTTTCTTTTTCCTTGTAAATATATTAGAGACAAATTCGTGAGGGTCATGCCTCGACCTCTCAATAACCCCTTTTGAATGCAACCTGTATTTCTGCTTGCACATCCAAACCTTCCTGCTGTGAAAGAACGAACGTTCGGTTTGGTGCATGCTGTGTGGGTGGTAATGAATTGGGAAGGAAATCAATTTGGAACCCCTGTATACTGTGCAGTATAAATGGATCTGATGTTATCGAACTCCATGCATTCAAAAACAAGTGAAATCTCCCACCAACTTGTAAATGGTCCACACACCCCATGTTCCGGAAGGAACCAGACCCATCTACCTCCATGGTTACCAGTGGTTTTGTGGTTATTACTTCCGCGCCCGAGTTTTGGGGGGTAGGGGTGCTGTAGTGCGGGAATGGTGCATCTTCCAAAAAGGCCGGTCTAGGTCTTGGCCTAAAAAAGACCTCTGCCCAGAATATACGGCCTTCGATCTTTCACCAGCTTCAGGAAACCGCTTTCTGCTGGTGGATGCATAGGGATGCTGCCGCTGGAATTGGGAGGTTTTGCTGGTTGACGGCACCTTCATCAGCCCGACAGCTTTCGCCTCTTCATCAAGGTCCTTGACCTGTTTTGGTAGGTTTTCTCCGAAGAGGAGATTCGGCGGCTGAACGTTTATGGCTTTACACAACCCCGCAAATTTGGGGTTCAGGGCAGGTCGGATGGCACTTTATCGGAAACAATTGATCTCAAAATGTGCATTGCACATCAGTGCCAGTGCATCCTGTTGCTCATCCGACAATGGCCCTCCATCCACGGACCTGGCAAATGCCGTTATGCCCGAAGCCAGTAATTTGAGGATTTTCTGGATTTTTACTTCTTGGGCCCTGATGCCCCCTCCAACATATCCCCAAATCGAGTTGTTTACGGCCGGTACATTTAACGAAGCGCAGTTCGCAGGTGCTTTGTATTTGGCAGCTGTATCTATCATCACCTGCTCCTGCAGCTGGTGGGAGGTGAGGTAGTTAATACTTGCAGCCAGCTCCTCCTGTAACGGCTCCCCTGTTTGTGAAGGTATCGCGAATTTGGAAGCTATGGCAGGCAAATCCTGTGCTTCGTGCACCCCATGCATACTAGTATGTTCTTCAGCCATTCCACCGAATTCGGAGTCAGCCCAGTACTGACTCCGTACGCTCCCCTCCGCGGAGAGGGAGACATTGTGCAGCCCTGAACCAGGCGCCGTCGTGGGCCTCCGAGGAAACCCGCGCTGACATAACTCCACTTGTTGGAGCATATCATGATGGAGCATCTTTTCCATTAGATGCTCCATCCGGGATAAACATCCTAGGACGCTATTCACTGTAGGAGGCGAGTCCTCCTGGCCTGACTCGTCCGAGTCCACAGGCCTATCCATCTTACTTTTGGCTTTACCCTCTTTCTGGGGAACCACAGCGGATTCGAGAGGTACTAAGTCGGAAGTCGCTGACCGCACTGTCAGCGACTCGGGTGGTGATCTCGACCGCCGCCGGCTACCCGTACTTCCACGGTCCTCCGTAACCGGTTTCCCTGCAGCCCGTTTAGACTTAGCCCTGGACTTTTCCATCAAGTTTAGAAATTCACCGTTCTGTAAGCAACATTTCAGAACAAAGACGACCTCAGAATAAGTGAAACTTACAGTGTGGGGCCTTTTTAAACTTACCGCTGGAGGAGCAGCGTGCCTGCCAGCCAGTCGCTGCACCATGCGTTAGACGATAATGACGTGCATGCGGGCTGGCGGGCTCTTCACGTAGTCACTCACGTGACTCCGAAGTAAAATTGGACTTGCTGCCTGCACGCTGCATGGAATGCTGTGAGATTGGACTTACTGCCTGCCCTCTGCTTGGAGTGCTGTGACGTTGGAATTGCTGCCTGCACTCTGCTTCGAGTGCTGTGAGGTTGGAATTGCTGCCTGCACTCTGCTTGGAGTGTTGTGAGATTGGACTTGCTGTCTGCACCCTGCATTGAGTGCTGTGAGATTGGACTTGCTGCCTGCATGCTGCATGGAGTGCTGTGAGGTTGGACTTGCTGCCTGCACTCTGCTTGGAGTGCTGTGAGGTTGGACTTGCTGCCTGGCCTCTGCTTGGAGTGCTGTGAGGTTGGACTTGCTGCCTGCACTCTGCTTGGAGTGCTGTGAGGTTGGACGCTGCCTGCACTCTGCTTGCTTTGAGGTTGGATTTGCTGCCTGCACTCTGCTTGGAGTGCTGTGAGGTTGGAATTGCTGCCTGCACTCTGCTTGGTGTGCTGTGAGATTGGACTTGCTGCCTGCACCCTGCATTGAGTGCTGTGAGATTGGACTTGCTGCCTGCTCTCTGCTCGGAGTGCTGTGAGGTTGGAATTGCTGCCTGCTCTCTGCTTGGAGTGCTGTGAGATTGGATTTGCGGCCTGCACTACGCTTCGAGTGCTGTGAGATTGGATTTGCGGCCTGCACTCCGCTTCCAGTGCTGTGAGATTGGATTTGTGGCCTGCACTCTGCTTCAAGTGCTGTGAGATTGGATTTGCAGGCCTGCACTGAATGATGACTTTTGAGGTAAATTCTCAGATTTTCTTTGTTATAATTTGACCGCTCAATCTCTCTATATTAAAATTGTCTTTTTTTAAATCATCAGCAAAGAGATAATCAAGAGGCAGTGAGCAGCAGAACACAACAAGAGACACAACAAGAAAGAACTTAATAAACCTCATCTTTAACATTTAAATTGTTGTTATATTTTAAGTCATTCACATTTTAAACTTTAATAAATCATTTTTACACTTGCAATGCCTGCGTGTTCTTCATCACAATGGGAACCTAATAGGCAGGAATGGCTGCGCTGTCGGAGAGCCACTAAGAGTGCATGGGGGGATGTTGAGGGGAGATGGACTGAATGTGTGGGGGGTTGGGGAATGGCAAGGAGCAGAGTTGGGGGGTGAAGGGAGGAGGGGTGACTGAGTGAACTGCCACCACACCAGCCGTGATTGACTACACTGCCAGCCCACCACCCATGAGTAAGTGAATTGCCAGTCCAGCAGCTGTAAGTGACTGAAGTGCCAGCCCACCAGCCATGACTTACTCACCTGCAAGTCCAGGAATCCATTCAGTCCACAATGTCCAAACTAGCCCTCTGGAAACCAGTCCCTTCAGCGCACAACACCCATACTAGCGCCCCAGAGATCCACGCAAGGATAGACTTTCCTCCTTCATTGCTGTGATCTGTAAAAAAAGATGATTATGTCTAAAATTGATTGTCCACCCTTTCCCCCTTCTCTCTCACAGAGTCTGTCACCTGTTTTCGGCAGAATTTATGGCAGTTTCTCATCTGCCGGCCCGCTAGGCCTGAGTTACTGAGCTGCCAGGTCTGAGTTACTGAGCTGCGAGGCCTGAGTTACAGAGCTGCCAGGCCTGAGTTACTGAGCTGCCAGGCCTGAGTTACTGAGCTGCCAGGCCTGAGTGACTGAGCTGCCAGGCCTGAGTGACTGAGCTGGAGGCCTGAGTGACTGAGATGCCTGGCCTCAGGGACTGAAACCAGTCCCTTCAGCCCACAACACCAATGCTAGCGCTGCAGAAAGTGTCGTCCGTCCCCCCCCCCCCCCCCCCCGCCCACTGGCCAGCAATATTGGAATTGGTGGAGAGGTGGAATATTGTGTTGGGGGACCAGCCCTCCCGTGTGAAGCTGGGACCCAACAGGTCCCACTTAGTCTAGTATATATATAATGTTTTGAAAAAATATATACTTCAAACACAGAAAAATTGAACACAGGAAATAGATACTTTATATCTGCAACTGAAAATTTGCCCTACAGTATATATATATTTGCCCTACAGTATTTATATATATATATATATATATAAAGTATCTATTTTTCCTTGTTCAAATTTTCCGTGTTTGAAGTATTATATTGCATTTATGAGGCTGGAGGTGCAGAGAGTTAGACAGCAGCTTTTCATCTTTGAGAATTGGATTCAAATTTGACTGAGATGGAATGGAATGAGTCATGCCTATTGGTTATCCCCGAGAACCAAGGATGAAAATCCATCAATTGTTGAGCATCAGTGAGCATAAAAGGATGGTGGATGGTATGATTATTATGATTATTATGCATTATGATTATTATTGCTATTATCATTGTTATTATTATTATGATTATCATTATCATTATCATCATAATCATTATTATTATTATACTAAATGTCACAAAAATAGCAATTTCACACAGAGGGCATAAGACATAGAATGGTAAAAGGAAAATAAAACGATCCTAATAATGGCATCCCGGGCCGTGCACAATTCTTATTAGATTCAGGCGGAGATCTATTACTGCAGGTAAATAAAGTGACGAATCTCCACTCAATACGAGTTAGGAAGGACCCTGCATAAAGGAACCTTCCATGTTTCGGTCGAGTCCCTTCTGAGAGTCAGGGGAGAGGATAACTAGAGATATGCAAAGGTACAAAGAACAAATGAATGAAAGGTATGTAAAAGGTTACAAAGAACAAATGAATGAAAGGTATGATTGCAGACATGGGCGGAAATCCCGGTGGTGGGGGGGGGACGTTGGCACACGTCCCTCCCATGTTTTCTGAGGTGGGGGACAATTTTGTAATATGGATTTTGAAATTCGGTGAAAAAAAAATCTATTAAAACCTCCGCTTTCCGCGATACAGTGGAGGTGTCACTGTTAAGCGCTTGTTAAATGTTTCTATTAACATCATATTAACACGATGTGTCACCAATTGTGTTTTGACCTTCAAGTATTACTCAAGGTATTCACAGAGAATTTCTTAAAGCTGTCTGATGCAGGTAAAATTACCATTTGAACTAATTGGATGTATTGGTGGATGGGAAAGATTTAAACGGGAATTGGATTTAAATGGGTCAGGTCATTAAGGGCTCCGGTCGAATGAGTTTCCTGGCTGGCTTGCAGGTAAGACCCTCATTCAGGTCACTCATGTTATTTAGTATTTTTTTCCCATCTCTCTCTCTCTCTCTCTTTTTTTTTTTCTTTTTTTTTTTTTCCTTTTCAAAAACTTTATTCAACACAATCAAATGATACAACACATCAATACATAATCAAAATATACATTATATCAAAACAAATCATTATAGTACAACAGTACATTCATTATTTACGATACTCTCAACCCCACGTGGTGACCAGCACCCACGGAAGGCCTCCAGAGTCCCCGTGGACACCGCATGTTCCCTCTCCAGGGACATATGCCCGGAAGAGGGGCAGGCAGCCAACTCTAGCCTCACCATCAACCGCCCTCTGCCTGGACCCGCGAATGGCCATCTTGGCCAGGCCCAGGAGCAAACCGACAGGGAGGTCCCACCCCCCCACTTGGCTCTCCCCACACCCTGCCTTATGCCCAAACATGAGAATCGTGGGACTAAAATGCAACCAGAACTTAAGGAACAACCCCTTCAGATATTGGTACAGGGGCAGTAGCCTCGCACACTCCATGTACACGTGGAACACGGTCTCTTCCTCGCCACAGAAAATACACGTGGCGGACGAGCCCGTGAACCTACTCAAAAGTTTATTACAAACCACCGCTCCGTGCAACAGTCTCCACCCCAGGTCCCCAATGTAAAGGGGGACAACTCCCTTATAGAAGGACCGGGGACCTCCCCCGCCTTCAGGTGGTAACACCGTCTGCCAAGGTGTGTCAGGACGGGAAACGAAGGCAAGGAGGTGCAGAATGTGCAGGAACATCCGATACAGTGTGCGTCTCTTCGCATCACGAAACGGTATGCTGATCTTCTCAGCAAGGCGGCTCAGGTTGTGTGGAGCTGGCACCCGAGAAATATCCCGGAGCCTAGGCCCGATGAGCAGATCTGACGGAGCGGGTGAAAGCTCAGTCAGAACCACTCTAGGCGCGTGCCTCTCCTCGACACCCGCCATGACTGGGCGTAGACCGGCCACTCCCGCAGCCGCAACATCCCCCTCCCCTCGTGGAGCAACACGCTGGCTGAAAACAGCCAAATTCCTCACTCTGAGCACATCCCGGTAGAAAACAGGCAAACCCCTTAGGGCGGGTCGACTGATGCCCGCCACCGGGAGCCGCGAAACCCCCCCTAGGCAACGCCCCCGACGAAAAACGTACGTGGACAGAGCGTGCCGTCTGGGGGGATTCTCTACATACATATACCGCCGCAGAGTCCTGAGACGGAGAGCCGCCACCTGGGTACGCACGCATACCAAGGACTGACCGCCCTCCTCTAACGGGAGACTCAGGACCGCTGCAGAGACCCAGTGCTTCCTATTTCCCCAGAAGAAATCTACCAGCTTCTTCTGTAGAGCATTTACAAATATGGAAGGTGGGACAAGAGTAGCCAGCCGGTACCATAACATGGAGGCCACCAGCTGATTTATGACCATCACCCTTCCCTGAAAGGAAAGAACTCCAAGCAGGCCCGACCAGCGCCCCAGCCGGGCAACCACTTTCGTCTCCAACTCCTGCCAGTTCGCCGGCCAAGCATCCTCAGTGGGGCTCAGGTAAACCCCCAGATAGAGGAGATGTGTGGTCCTCCACACATACCTTGCCATCTCCTCCGGCAGGGAATCCACCTGCCACTGACCCACTAAAAGACCAGAACACTTACTCCAGTTAATCCTGGCAGAAGATGCAGCTGAGAAAATCTCCTGGCAGTCACGCATCCTCCGCAGGTCACAAGGATCAGTGAACATAAGGAGTACATCATCTGCATATGCCGAAAGAACCACCTCCACCCCCAGGCCAGGTAGGGCCAGGCCTGTCAACCACCTCCGAAGAAGACACAGGAACGGCTCCACACAGACCGAGTACAACTGACCCGACATGGGGCACCCCTGACGGACCCCCCTCCCAAAATGAAAGGGAGCCAACAACGCACCATTAACCTTCACAAGGCACTCCGCTGCAGCGTACAAAAGCCGGACCCGGGCCACAAAATGCGAGCCAAATCCAAACGCTTGCAACGTCCCGAATAGGTAATCATGCTCTACCCTATCAAAAGCCTTCTCCTGATCAAGAGACAGAAAAGCAGCTGACTGACCAGTACCCTGAGCTAGATGAATCAGGTCCCTAACCAGGTGGATGTTATCCTGAATGGACCGGCCAGGGACTGTATAGGACTGGTCAGGATGCATCATTTGAGACAGCACAGAGCCCAGGCGATTTGCCATTGCCCGTGCAAATACTTTATACTCTGTACATAGGAGAGAGACCGGCCTCCAGTTCTTCAACAAGCGGAGTTCGCCCTTCTTGGGCAGCAAGACAACAACTGCCCTACGCCACGAGAGGGGCATCTCCCCGGCCGCCAGACTCTCCCCCAGAACCAACATGTAATCACCCCCCAGGATATCCCAGAAAGCTCTGACAAACTCTACCGTCAACCCATCCAGCCCGGGGACTTACCCTTCCTGAGCTGATACAATGCACGAGTCAACTCCTCCAAAGATAAGGGGCCATCAAGAAGATCGGCCACCTCCCTATCAACAGTCGGTAGACCCTCCCACAAGTCCTGCTGAGCCTCCCCGTTGAATCCACCTGCGAAGAACAGGGACCCATAAAAGGACCTGACCTCCGCACTGATCCTCTCCGGATCAGTGACAGAGGAGCCATCATCTGCGAGCAGCTCTACGAGCTGTTTGCGGGCTCCCCGCCCTTTCTCCAGAGAGAAAAAGAAAGGTGAAGCTCGGTCCAGATCTTGCATCATCTGGACCCGCGACCTCACGAAAGCGCCTCGGGACCGCTCAAGCAGCAGATTCCTCAAGGCTTCCTTCTTCTCCTGAAACTCTCCCCATTCACAGGAGTCATCACCAACCCGACCCAGGCGAGACTCTGCACCCAGTAGCTGCCTCTCAAGCCTCTCGACCGCTGAGTCCCGCCGTCCGGTCGACCCCCACGTATACTCCTTACAACAGAGACAGATGTGAGCCTTCCCCACATCCCACCACTGCCTAAGGGAAGAGAAGCACCTCTGCCTCTCTCTCCACTTCGCCCAAAACCGACTGAATGACTCCCGGAAACACTGATCCTCCAGCAGCCGGTTGTTAAAGTGCCAGTACACGGACCCAGCCCGAGTGCGCGCCGGATTAAAGTCCACATGCACCAGACAATGGTCCGAACACGGCACCAACCGCATTGAGGCCGCTGAGACACGGGAAACAAACGCTCGGGAAATGTATATGCGATCAATACGGGAACCACCGCCCTCAGACCTCCGCGAAAAAGCAGTGGAATCCGGGTGGAGGTTCTGCCACGCATCAACCAGCTCAAAGGAGTCAATCAAACCTCTCAGCTTCTTCGCTGCAGCAGGGGCACACTGAGTTCCAGAACGGTCTCGTGCCTCAAGTGTGCAATTAAAGTCCCCACCAAGGAAGACACACTCTCCCCTATCAATAGTGCTCAACAGAGCAGTCACCTCCTGAATTAGGCCGGCCTGCATCGTACCGGAGCTAGGGGCATACACGTTAATGAAATGCAATGGCATGCCATCCAGGCTCACAGCCAGATGGAGCAAACGTCCTGGCACAACTTCTTGCACTTGTAGAATATTTGGCAGGAAATTCTGGGCCAACAGAAAGGCCACCCCACTCGAATTCGAGCTGAGATGGCTCATGTAGACCCCCCCTTCCCACTCCAGTCTCCATGTAGGTTCATCACTAACAACTGTATGCGTCTCCTGCAGAAAACACACTGCAAATCTTCCCTCTTTAAGGACTGATAAAAGCTGAAATCTATGAAAACTCGCTCTACTCCCGTTTAAGTTTAATGTTGCGACTGTGAATGTAAAGGCACACTAGATTGAGACCCTCATACTCCCCTTAGACTCAACAACTCTGTCTGAGGAACACCAAAAAGTCTCCAAACTGGCTCTTCTCAGAGTCAGGAAGATCACTACCCTTGGTGCCAAGAATAGCCTCCAGAGTCTTAATCAAAACTGGCAGATCAGCCCACCGTATTTTAGCAGCTTCCATTCTTGTTCTGCTGGTACGGCTTGTTTTGAGGAATTCTCGAACCTCACGAATATCACTTGCATGAAACTCGGCCTTGGAGCCTGGGCACTCGGCCAGCTCACTCGCACCTGCAACAACAATCTCACCACCACAATGGTCAAGGTCTTTGTCAGCAATCGAAAGGCCAGAACTCTCTGAAAGTTCGTTAACTCCACTACTCAAAACGGACTTATCACTCTCCCCCTCCTCCAGCACGACACCACCCCCAGGATCAATGCTGGGGAAGGGTCCCGAAACCCCTGACTGCAACAGGCAGCCCACTGGATGGCTGGCCACCTGCACTCTACCATCACCCTCTACGTCTGGGCCTGGGGAAGAAAAAACACTAGGCACCCCCAGGGCCTGTGATACACTGGCACCCCCGGAATCTAAAAGGAGATCACCACCCGAACTAGCCCCGACCTCCACAGCACCCATAGCATCCCCTCCACTGGCAACACCCAGAGGCTCTCCACTTTCTTTTAAACTCCCCCCTACCACCTCAGCTGGCGAGGCAGCACACCCCCCATTACCTCCACTGTCTCTGATGCGGAGCACAGACTGGTACACCATTGCCCCCGAACCACCCCCCTCGGGCTGACTCTGCTCATCCCCCGTCTCAGGGGGCACACTACTAAGGGCGCCTACCCCATCATCTGACGTGCCAACACCCTCAATAGGCCTCTGAAACGAGGGGACCTACTCCGACCCAGAGGACACCCACCCAGGAGAGCTAACCTCACCACCCGATGAGATAACTCCCTCGAAGGGCCCCTGAGATGAAGGGACATCCACCCGCCCATAGGACACAACTCCAGAGGAATCAACCCCATCACCCGGTCTTGTAATCCCCTCGGGAGAACCCAGAAATGGAGGCTCAACCTCCAACCCGGAAGACACCAGTTCTGGAACACCAACCACATCAGTGGGAGAAGGTCTGGAAAAAGTCATCCCCTAACTTTGGGCTCACGCCCTTGCTCTTCCTCGCTAGGCCCAAACCTCCTTTTTATCCCACTAGCATGCGGCGGTACGGTGACCTCCATAAAGGAAGAGTCTTCCTCCTCCCCACTACCCCCAACCACTTTACCCCCCGCATGATTTACCATCCCGACCCCCTCCTGAACCCCCTCAGCTCCTTGCTGGGCCACGGCAAGTGCACTCTGGACCTCACTGGAGCTGACAGGCGCCCCTTGAGTGGTCTCAGATTGCGTTGGACTCACTTGAATGGGCTTTCTCTTCCCCTTCCTCCTCTGCACCTCCCAATTCCCCTCCGCCTCATCATCCCCCCCCCTGCGCCTCACCATCAGCCACCAACCCCTCCACAGGTTCAGGACGTAAGGGGCGGGGGCCATCTCTGCCCCGGGTCCCCAAGGCGGAACTTGCAGCCCCAGATGGGCTATCACTGCCGCCCTGGATCACCGAGGCCGCGCTAGCAGCCCTAGCCAGGTCAGCAGTGCCACCCCGTGCCACCGAGGCATGACGAGCCACCCCAGATGGGCCAGCATTGCATTCCTGGGCCGCTGCACTAGAACTTCTAGCAGCGACCCCGTGAAGAAGACACTCCCTACGGAGATGTCCAAACTCCCCGCACACATGACACCGTGCCTTTCCCCAACTCCAATACACGGTTCTATGGAGACCCTTCAACTCCACCTCGAAGCTCCCCTCAGCGCCTTCGCCCTCACCCACCTTCATAAACACCCTCCTCTTAAAACTAAAGATCCCTCTTTCCTCCGGGTCCCCCCCGGGGTGCATGAGCCTAAAGCACTTAGATCGCACCTCCCCAAACCTAGACAGGTGTGGAAGAAGTGCTGCATCCAAAATATACGTGGGGCAACTCCGCAGGAGAACCGGTCTCACCCTAGATACCCACGGATCCACCTGTATGTTGACCCCCCCCACTGAGATCCCCCGCTCCAACTCTATGGCCACATCCACCCGGGTCTTTAGTATCATCTCCACCTTTCCCCTTTCGAGCTCGGAAGAGACAATAGCCCGCCCGCCAAGAAGGTCATTCATGGCCTTGGTAATTGCTCCCCTGGACATCTGGGGCCCAGTTTGGACCGAGATACCAAACCGGTCCCAATCCAAGTCAACATAAGGCTCATACTCAGATGGCCTCGCATCCGCCGCTGATGCCACCCCTGCGTAGCTCCGGTTCTTCAGCCGCGCCCCAGCCATCATCATCCTGACAGAGGCACCAACCAGCTCCCGGCACCCCAGCAGCTCAGTTCCTTGTTAACTCCCAGCGACAGTCACAGTCACTGACAAGTAGCAGAAATCAGAAGCCTCCAGTACGTCCCCAAGTACGTCCACAGCCAAGAGAACCTCTTGGGAAGCTCTATCCC
>JAXLNO010001691.1:0-7500 GCA_038087875.1 Malacoraja senta
GGTAACCTTTGGCCCACCACCCAAGATTTCCATGAGGTCACCGGAGGTTTTTTTGGTCACTCTCCCCTAATGGTCAAAAGTGATTTCCGCGTGGTCGAGGCTTCATCTAGTTTGCTGCTAATTTTCATCATGATTAAAACCGGCCTCGACTGAAAATAGGTTGCCCGTTTTTAAAAGGTTAATAGGTTGCTAATTTTTTAGTCGCAGGTATATTCGAAGCCGGTTTTCATCATAGTCGAGGAAGGTTTTTCAACATATGCGTGGGAGGTGGTAGGAGGTTGCAGGTCACCTCGACCTTGATTTTTTTGGGGGTGGCGTGCAAGGTCACCAGAGGTTGCTGTTTAGGTCTCCTAAGTGGGACAGGGGCTATAGGTAAACAAAGAATGGACCCATTAGGGTCTAAAAAGGGACTTTTTCTGTGAAGGCAGAGGGCACAGCTAAAATACTGAATGGGTCCTTTAGTTTAGAGAAGCAGCGCGGGAAACAGGCCCTCCGGCCCACTGTGTCCGCGCTGACCTGCGATCCCCGCACATTAGATCAGATTCAGATCAGATTCAACTTTATTGTCATTGTGCAATGTACAATACAGAGACAACGAAATGCAGTTAGCATCTCCCTAGAAGAGCGACATAAATATGAGCAGTAAATAAATAAATCTAATAAATCCTGGTGGGAGGAGTGTCCGGGGGGGGGGGTAAATTGGCAGTCACCGAGGTACCATTAACACTATCCTACACCCACTAGGGATAATTTTTACATTATACCAAGCCAATTAACCTACGGAACTGTACGTCTTTGGAGTGTGGGAGGAGACCGAAGATCTCGGAGAAAACCCACGCAGGTCACGGGAAGAACGTACAAACTCCGTACAAACACCCGTAGTCAGGATCGAACCCGGGTCTCCAGTGCTGCATTCACTCTAAGGCAGCAACTCTACCACTGTGCCACCGTGACAGCTTCTCTTTAGTAATAATAGATACAATGTCATATTAAGGGAGGAGAAAGCAGAGAAATTTTAAAGGATTAAAGATAAAGATTAGGTAGCCTATGGATTTGCAGACAAACAAAGTAATTCAGTGCAAATGGAATGCATTCATGTTGCTGATGGTAGCAGCAGTATACTAGAGGAGACTCTGGTATTAGTTTTCCATTACAATTAGAAAAGAAAAGTAGTGTCAGAAAATCAGGCTGCTGCAAATATTTCAAAGAAAATGGGGAGACGCCCAACAAAGAAATGCCAGTCAATTAGAAATCAGTGGTGGTGATTTTCTTTAAGAGTGAATTATTTAGGAGAAAACTCTCACTGGAAAAAATATGAGTTGATAAAATTCACTAATAATCTCAATTTTGTAAGAAAAATGTTATGTATAAAATGTTAGGCAGCATATCTTTATATAGTTTTCAAAAACTGTTTTGGACTCGATACTCAAGATGCATTTCCTACGACTCATAAAGCAATTAAAGAACCATTAGCAATGGGTTATAAACCAGTGAGTAATGAATTAGTAAGTTACTTATTCAATATTTATCACCATTAAAGGGCATGAATATTAATTTATATATTTATAGATATCTGTTGTGTGACATGGATTGAGAAAATTGGATAGAATCAAGAATGATTGCCATACTTTAGTTTTCATCTTGGGTGTTGGTCTATGATAAAGGGCTTTTTTACAAATTTTAAAATGATATTAAGAGATTGTTGATAAAAACGAGTAGGAAAGAACTGCAGATGCCAGTTTAAATCAAAGATTGATAGAAGATAGATTGGTGATAACATGAGATTTGTGTTTCATGATTGCAGTCAGTTTTCCAGCAAAGTTTAGGGCTAAGAAAGTGGGATAACATGGAACTAGTGTGAATGGGTGATCGATGGTTGGTGTAGATTTGCTGGATCTGTTTCCATGCTGTATCAGTAAACTATATATCTCAGAATATTATGAAGTGTGATTAAGTACTGTCCAGCACAAACGCATTCTCAGATGTTCTTTAACTGGCCTGTGGTGGTGTTGTCACGCAGCCTTTGCAAGAAAAGTGTAAATTATTTTGTTTGATAAAACAACTTCCAGGTGTCAATGTTAATGTGCTATTTAACAAAGAAATGGTGAGTAAATGATGAGGATTTGGGGCATTGTGAAATGAAGGAACCAAATATTTATTGATTAAAATTGATGTCTTCGGGGAACTTCGGTCCACTATGACACAATAGCATATTTAACTCATTTGTATGCAGCAAACCTTTGCCTGAAGAACATTTGTGCTGACTCTTTCATTTTTACAATTCATTTCAACATGACACAGGGACTTCTCACCAAGATGGACGTGGACTTGGCCGATTGAGATGTGTGGTTGCACTATCTGCTCATGGCTAATGTCAGGATTTCTTCATGTGATAATTGTGCTGGCCCTGCCTGAACAATGTGGTTGTACTTGAAGACCCTTCTGAAGAAGGGTCTCGACCCGAAACGTCACCCTTTCTTCTATGCAGAGATGCTGCCTGTTCCGCTGAGTTACTCCAGCATTTTGTGTCTATCCTTGGCTATACTTACCAAAGCCCTCTGGGTGTGATGTGAACATGTGCCCTGGAAGCAATGCTGCTGGTTTCCACAATACCCTAAGTGGGATGAATGTTTAGTTTAGTTCAGAGATACAGCGTGGAAACAGGCCCTTCGGCCCACCGGGTCCGCGCCAACCAGCGATCCCCACACATTAACACTATCCTACACCCACTAGGGACAATTTTACATTTTCTTACCAGGCCAATTAACCTACAAACCTGTATGTCTCTGGAGTGCGGGAGGAAACCGAAGGTCTCGGAGAAAATCCACCCGGTCACGGGGAGAATGTACAAACTCTCCACAGGCCACACCCGTAGTCAGGATCGAACCCAGGTCTTTGGCACTGTAAGCGCTGTAAGGCAGCAACTCTACTGCTGCGCCACTGTGTCGCCCAATGCTGGCACAATCCGCTACAAAATTAAATGAAGGATGCAAAGAACTGACGTGATGCAGTGCTTTCAGTGGACTGAGCAGGGACATATTAAACGTGACTGGGAGCTGCCATATCCAGGTCTGGATTTCCTCTACAGTGCTCTAATAGTGCTTCCCTATTGCTGGTTGAAGATGAGAGATTGTTTGATACTTCAAGAAGGAACTGCAGATGCTGGAAAATCAAAGGTAGACAAAAATGTTGGAGAAACTTGCAGCAGCATCTATGAAGCAAAGGAAATAGGCAACGTCTGTTCAGTCTGAAGAAGGGTTTAGGGCCGAAACGTTGCCTATTTCCTTCACTCCATAGATGCTGCCTCACCCGCTGAGTTTCTCCAGCATTTTTGTCTACCTATTGTTTGATGCTTCTCCAGGTCATCCAGTGGTGGGTCTTTACTGCGCTTTTACGAGAAGCTATTACTTCCCTTCTATTTACTGCAATTGTTTGCAATTGCCAAACAGTTTTTGATTTATCGCTATGTCATCCACAATGTTGAACGTGATAAAGTTTTATACATGTGTAGGAAGGAACTGCAGGTGCTGGTTTAAACTGAAGTTAGACACAAAAAGCTGGAGTAACTCAGCAGGTCAGATAGCATCTCTGGAGAAAAGGAATAGGTGACATTTTGGGTCGAGGCTGAAGAAGTGGTCTCAAGCTCTTTGGATTAATTTTTCACCGCATGTACAGTGTAGTTCAGCATGTGCTAGCACTGTTCGGCTTTGCATGCTGTTACCATCCTTACCATTGTTCAAAAATCATAATTGCATCTTTGTTACTGGTTGCTATAACAGAAAAAGTGATTTATATAAAATTGCAGATGTGACCACACAGAACAATCAGGTAAATTACAGACAATTCATAGAAAATAGGATATATGATTAAGGGGCAACATACCAAGTATTACGCTCTTAAAAATGATTAATATAGTTAAAGGACAAAGGTAGCTTAAAGATGTAAGCAGCAGTATTAATTGTGTAATTAGTATCTTCACAAAGAAATGGGAAGATATTTACATTATAGTGGAGGAGTAGGTTGCAGAGAAAATGGCAAGATATAGATAGAAAGGAGACCCTAACTAAGTCGGCAATATTCACTTGCAATGGTTTTTAGGTTGCAGAGAGAAAAATAGTTGAAGATTGCAGAAGCTCTGACCGGAAGTGGCGGCGCTGTTGCACAGCTGCGGCTCGCCTGCAGTCCGTCTGTTTTTACTTTTTTTGTTGTTTTCTTTTTGTCATGTTTTAATCAAATTTTAGTTTATTGGGTTGTGTATGTGTTGGGTGGGGGGGTGAAACATGTTTTTTGTCTCTTCCTTCGGGGGAATGCGACTTTTTCTTGTCGTATCCCCCTTCTCTGCCTCCGTCTGCGCTGAGGGCAAAATGGCGGATCTGCCGGCCTCCAACTCCAACTGCGACCGACCGACCTCGAGGCTCCGGAGGCAGAGCCAGGACTTACCAGCGCGGGGCTGGCCGGCTTCGGGGCTGCGGTGGCGTTCCGGCGGTGGCGACCGAGGATGCTGGTGGCGACCTGAGTCCGGAGGCTCGGCCGCGGGCCCGGTGGACGACATCGTCGGGAGCTCGCAGGTCACAGGTGGGTGACCTGTTTTTCTGGAGCTCCCGCAACTACAGCTGCGTCCGCTGGACTGGAGGGCGGCAGCTTCGACCACCCCGGGCCGCGGAGTTTGAACCGGCCCGTCGCGGACGGAGCACGGATTCAGCCGCGGGACTGACTTACCATCACCCGGCGGGGTCACAGCGTCAGAAGCCTGGATCGCCTCAGTGCAGAGGGAGAACAAAGAGGGAAGAGACAGAGACTTTAAGACTTTTGCCTCCATCACCGTGAGGAGGTGCCTGGTGAACTCACTGTGGTGGATGTTAATTTGTGTTTATTGTGTGTTTTGTTATTTATTGTATGTATGACTGCAGGCAACGAAATTTCGTTCAGACCGAAAGGTCTGAATGACAATAAAGGAATCTAAGTCTAAGTCTAAGTCTAAGAGGATAGGAAAATTGCATACGTTATTCAAAAGGGAATTGTCCCCATGATCATACGACCGCATGGTGGCGCAGTGGTAGAGTTGTTGCCTTACAGCACTCACAGGGCCAGAGACCCAGGTTCGATCCTGACTACAGGTGCTGTCTGTACGGAGTTTGTACGTTCTCCCCGTGAGGAAGAAGATTGGACTTTTTTGCCTTCCATCACAGTGAGGAATGTGGGGAGTCCGATGTGGTGGATGATTATGTTAACTTTTATATATTTGTGTGTCTTGTTGCTTTTGTTATCCATATGGCTGTATGGTAATTTGCATATCACTGTACCTTAATTGGTACACGTGACAATAAAAGACCTTTGAAACCTTTGACCGTGAGGAATTTCTCCAAGATCTTCGGTTTCCTCCCACACTGCAAAGACCTACAGGCTTGTAGGTTAATAGGCTTGGTATATACTGTAAATGTAAAGATTGTCCCTAGTGTGTGTCGGAGAGTGTTTATGTGCAGAGATCACTGGTCGGCGCGTGGTCAGCAAGCCTGCTCCCATGCTGTATCACTAAAACTAAAAACTAAATAAAATGTATGGTGAAGAATCAAAGAGCAATCTAACAAACCAAAACAAAAACAATGGGGGTAAATCAGAGTTTAAGAGCAGCATTGAAATGATGACACAATTTGTTTCAAAGCCAGAGGATCAGAAGCTACAGTGCATATGTAGCATTATCTAAAGGCTGGTATTCAAAGCATATTTAAATTAAACAGTGATGAAGATCTGCAGCTTGAAAGAATTGAACTGTTCAGTTTAACAAATCTAGCGAGGTACTGATATTCTTCAATTACATATGTATATAGATACACACACACACACACACGCACGCACGCACGCACACACGCACGCACGCACGCACGCACACACACACACACACACACACACACACACACACACACACACACACACACACACACACACACACACACACACACACACACACACATACACATATCTATATTACTAAAAGTGTGATCTTGACCACTTTTGGCTCACTGTGCTGTGATTTCCAAGAGAACTCCGCTACCTACGGCCATCATCTTTGGCCACCTCGCTCAGAGCCCCCCTCTGCCTTCGTGGACCAGAGGATTTTTTCCATCGATGAAAAATCAGAGATATATTTATGTTTTTTAAAAATTTGCCATTCTCTCTGCTGCCCCTGCTGGTGGGAGGGGGAGGGACTATATAACCCAGAAGTGGTGTGCCTCACTCATTCTCTGCAAGATGGAGGAAGAGAGAGGGTCTCTCTGAGCTCTGAATAACACTGAACACATGTCTACTCAACTGTGAGTGAAAAGGCACTGCAAATGGTTGTTTGGGGTGTTTTTGGGTTGAAGTGAAAAGGCACTGCAAATGGTTGTTTGGGGTGTATTTGGGTTCTTGGTTCTTGGTTTCTTGGTCCTCCAAAATATTCCAAATGGAATTTAAACTGGAGGTGGTGGAGGGAGGACTTAAGCCAGAAAGGGTTTTTGGGAAGAAAGAGCTACCTTAAATTTAGTTGCATCTGGTTGGGCAACTATGGTAGGGTGAAGATTATTCCATGCTTTATTTGTGCGGGGGAAGAATGAATTGCTGTACACATCTGTCTTGGTAGCTGGAATCTCAAATTGGATCGAATGTCCTCGTCTGCTCCTAATTGGTTTGGGTTTGGTGTAAGTCTTGTAATCTATGTTGAGCTGACCATTTAACATTTTGTAAAAACAGGTCAAACGGTGAGCTTCACGTCTGTCTTGGAGAGGGTTCCACCCCAGAGAATTCAGAAGTTTGGTAACACTCGCTTCTCTCTCATAGGTGTTAGTAACAAATCGAGCTGCCTGTCTTTGGACACGTTCGATGGAAGAAATGTTTTTATTTGTGTATGGGTCCCATGCTGCAACTGCGTAGTCCAAATGAGGTCTAACGAGGGTGAAGTATAGCTTCTCCTTGACAGAAGTTGAACAATGATGAAAGTTGCGCCTCAGAAAATTTAGGACACCTGTTGCTTTCACCGTTGCATGATGAGTCTGACCATTCCAACGCAGATCATTCTGCAATTTGATGCCAAGATACTTGGTTTGTTTGGATTCTTCAAGGATGGTACCAAGTATATTGTACGATGTTTTGCCTGGATTCCTCTTTCTGGTGACACACATGGTTTCACATTTGGAAGGGTTGAACTGCATGCCCCATTGGTGTGACCACTCAACCATTGTATCGAGGTCCTTTTGGAGAGCATCTTCATCATCAGCTGACTTAATTGGACGGTACAGCAAACAATCATCAGCGAATAGTCTGGTCGTGCTTGCGACTTTTTCATGGATGTCGTTTATGTAAAGCAAAAACAGATGTGGGCCAAGTACTGTGCCCTGAGGTGTACCACTCAACACTGGATGCCAATTGGAGCTCTTTCCGTTCACACACACACGCTGAAGACGTTTTGTCAGGAAATTGGAAATCCATCATTTCGTGTTGGAACGAATACCATAGAAGTCAAGC
>JAXLNO010001691.1:12500-24408 GCA_038087875.1 Malacoraja senta
AACGATCCTCTTCTCCCCGAAAAAACTGAACAATACAATATATAAGAAGAACCCAATTATACATGATACAATAAGAATATGGAAACAAATAAAACTATCCTTAAAATTAAGAAATTTATCATTGTTAATGCCAATAGCGAATAATCCTTTATTTAAACCATCTCTTATTGACAAAACATATAATCAATGGGAAAGTTTAGGAATTAAAAGGATCGGGGATATGTATGAAATGGGAAATCTATTATCATTCCAACAATTACAATTAAAATTTAAATTGAAAAACAACCATTATTTTAAATATCTTCAGATTTGCGACTTCATGAAGAAACACATACAAGGATATCAAAAAATAACTCCTGACTTATTGGAAGAAGCAATGAATATTAAAGCTGACTCACAAAAATTAATATCATATTTATATAATAGTATTCTAAATATAGACCTACCAGCGACAGAGGCACTTAGAGAAGAGTGGGAATGGGAATTAATGATAAAAATTACGAAGGTTACATGGGAAAAGTATTTGATATACATTCACAAATGTTCAATTAATGCAAGACATAATCTAATTCAATTTAAAATTTTACATAGATTATATTATTCAAAAACAAGATTGAATAAATTCTATCCAAATATATCCCCCATTTGCGATAAGTGTTTAACCCAAAACGTAACTATAACACACTCTTTTGTTTCCTGCATAAAACTTTATAGATTCTTGAGTGATATTTTTGAAATATTTACAAAATTATTTAAGATAAGAATGGAACCTAACAATGAATTGATTATATTTGGAGTAATTGAAGATGGGAATAAATTGAATTAATCTCAAAATTTATTTTTAAATTATGGTTTAATAATAGCAAAAAAATTAATACTTAAATTTTGGAAAAATACACCAATACCAACGCTCAAAATGTGGATTTCAAGCATGTTGGACACCGCACAGCTTGAGGAAATGCGATTCCTCCTAATAGATAAATCTGACCAATTCATAACAAGTTGGTCTCCATTTGTCGTCTTTTTGGAATGATAGGGTGCAACACAATTGTAAAAGCTAACTGTCTCGGGACTGGGCGAGGGATGGTCAAGATTATAAATAATGTTCTTACTACTTTTTTTTCTTTTTTTACTCTCTTTTTCCTATTTTCTACTCTTTAACTTTCTTCTTTCATTCTCTTTTCTTCTTCTTCACACACTATATATCTCACGTTTTTCTATACTTTATTATCGAATTTCTTTTTCTTATTCTTCTTTACTATAATAAAAAAATAAGAAGCTGTACATAAAATGCATTATGAAAATATGATTGTATACAATTGTACTTACTTCTAATAAAATAAAAATATAAAACAAAACAAACTAAAAAAAAAACCTCTGATTTATCCCCATTGCTTTTGTTTTGGTTTGCTGGATTGCTCTTTGATTCTTCACCATACATTTTATTTAGTTTTTAGTTTTAAAGATACAGCGTGGAAACTACCTTTGGCCCACCAAGTCCACATCGACCAGCGGTCCCCGCACATTAACACTATCCTACACACACTAGGGACAATTTACAATTTTACCGAAGCCAATTAACCTACAAACCTTTGGATTGTGGGAGGAAACCGAAGATCTTGGAGAAAACCCATGCGTTCATGGGGAGAACAACGCCCTTATTCAGGATCAAACCCGGGTCTCTGGCGCTGCAAGCACTGTAAGGCAGCAACTCTACTGCTGCGCCACCGTGCCGCTTTATGATCATGGGGATGCTGAAGATATGATACATTCATTTTTGAATAATGTTTGCAATCTTCCTATCTTGCATTTGTCTCTTATCATTGTGGGTTGAACATTGAAATCAGAGTTTCTGCGATCAACTATTTTTCTCTCTGCAGCCTAAAAACCATTCCATGTGAATATTTTGTACTTAGTTAGTTCCTTTCTATCTATATCTTGTAATTTTCTCTGCAACCTACTCCTCCACTATAATAACCATTTCTTACCATTTTTTTGTGAAGATGCAGATTACTGATCACATACTGAGATTAGAGTTTGGATACACCAATGTTAATGTATCTTATCGGACTGACTAGGAGAGCTTTGCACTACTCAAGTCTGAAGGTGATAATTGAATTTGAGTCTCAAATATTGCAGTTTGTCCTAAACAGAAACCTTTCCAAATTTAAAGTCAAAAGTCAGTCAGCACAGAAACAGGCCCTTTGGCCAACCATGTCCATGCTGGCCCATTAAGAGCGATCTGTTTCAATCTTATTTACCAGTACTTGGTCTGTTGTGTCCCCATCTGCCGCCTCTGCTCTATTGAAAACAAACCCAGTCTATTCAATCTCATCTCATTGCTGAAAGGTTTCAGCCCAGGCAATATTGTGGTGAATCTCTTCTGTAAGCTCTCCAGTGGAGAAATGTCCATCCTGTTGTTAGTGGCTAGAACAGTACACAATTTTCCAGCTGTGTCAACATTACTACCAATTGTTGTATCATTTGCAAAGTTACTAATCACATATTCTACAACAACAGTCATATCATTCATTTAGTCTGAAGAAGGGTCTCGACTCCAGAGATGCTCCCTGTCCCGCTGAGTTACTCCAGCATTTTGTGTCTATCTTCATTAAATTAGGAGGCCCGATGTAGACGACAATACTAAGATTAAACGAGAACTTACCAGTTTGAAGTTTGATCTTTATTTTATGAGGAGTTGCGTTGTGAGATTACGTGAAGAGCCCGCCAGCATGCATGCGCGTCAATCTTCGAAGCAGCGATGTGAGATCACAGATAACAATTTATTGAACTAAACATAGTAAGATTAGTGAAGACTAGAATACCAGCTGACCTTTATGATAGAGGGTTGGGCGCGGAGGGCACGTAATCCCTCAACGCAGCTCCTCATAAAATAAAGATCAAACTTCAAACTGGTAAGTTCTCGTTTAATCTTACTATTTTACTTCGGAGTCACGTGAGTGACTACGTGAAGATTTCAAAGCTCTGTGATCTCATGCCATGGAACGGGTTATGCGTCACATACTGCAATAATTGACCAAGGAGGAGAAACATTATAATGAATTCAGGCATGACATGGTTATTCAAACATGCTGATGCTTTTATTAACAAGAAATAATAATGACCCCCAACATTCGGGGTAAATTATAATACAGAATTTAAAATTGAATCTGCAAACACCCCAGGCCTGGCAACGGGTTTGTTATAAAATATCTGAAATGTTCTTTCACTAGACCATCCTGCCGTTGCAAGGATGTGACCCATAGGAACTTCTAACCATCTCGCTGCCGATGTCGATGCAGCCCTGGTGGAATGAGATTTAAAAACATCAGTGTCCACACCTGCAGCAGCCAAAACCTGTTTAAGCCACCTAGAGATGGTCTGCACTGACACCCTTCTGTGAGGTTTCTTATGACTGATTAATAATGCCATTTCAGTGCCTCTCAGGTTTTTAGTGACCTTGACATAATGAAGTAAATGAGTGACTATACACAGACGAAGGTCTATGGGGTATGCTAAGAACTCCAATTTAAGACCGGACGACCCTGGTCTATTCTGTTTAACTAACTCGTATATATAGAAAGTTATTTTGATGGCAGTTATTGCCATAGTGTCCAGTCGCAACTTGTGCAGCGACTGGACCCGCTGCGCCGAGACTAGTGCCATAAGCATAACTACTTTATACGTTAGCTTGGCCAGAGACAGGGACGTTGCTGGAGCCCAACCCCGAAGCAACGTCAGGACAATGCCAACATCCAAGACCCACGAGTACCTAGCCCTGGGGGGTTTAGTTTTAAAAATAACCTTCATAAGTCTCGACACTAGAGGGTGAGACCCGACAGCGTGGTGTCTCGACCCCCGCCACAAGTAAGATGATAGGGTACTTCTTGCACAGTTGATGGCACTGTAGCTCAGACCTTCATCAAAATGAAGGCTGGACAAGAATTCTAGCACATCCGTTACACGAGCCGTGTTGGACGTGATGTTAGCCCGAGTACAGAATATCTCCCATTTCCTAATATATGAGATATATTGTTTTTTGGTGGTATCCCTCCATGCCGCCGTGATCATGTTCAGGGTTCGATCCGTCAGTTCAAGTCCCAGGAAAGGTCTCCTCAGACTCTGCAAATTAACAAATTTATCACAGGATGAAGCAATAAATCAGCGTGTTTGGAAATGAGCATGCATGGTTCTGATACCATACCCAGAACCACAGGGAACCATGGCTGAGTAGGCCAGTCAGGTACTACCAAAATACCCGACGCGGAGTCTTGTGGCAGAAGGGAGGAAGTGCATAGAAAACAATCCTCCCAGTGTAGCAAGAATGCATCCATCGCCACTGCCCCAGGGTCTGGCTCCCATGCAACATATGTTGGCAACTGGTGATTAAGCCTGGATGCGAACAGATCGATATCCGGCGTTCCATATCGAGCTACAATGTCGGCAACACTTTGTGTTCCAACATCTATTCGGTGTTGTCATTGAACTTCGTGACCTGGTGTCCGCCACTGTATTGAGCTTACCTGGAAGGTAATAGCTGATACCCAAATATTTCTTTTGATGCACCAGTGCCAAATAGTTTTAGCCAGATTATCACAAGATATCGACTTAATTCCACCCCATGTGATTGATATATGCCACCGCAGTGGTGTTGTTAATCTGAAGACGAACATTCAGATGGTGCATGTTTGTGCAGTAAGTCCTTAGCCCATAGAATGCACCCAACATCTCTAAATAATTAATACCAAGTGCCTGGAGCAAAGATGATTCATGTGCATCCCATCTGCCACCGCAACTAGAGATGGTATTAGTAGCACCCCAACCTTGAGCGCTAGCATCAGTCTGTAAAACGACTGAAGGACTGCTGACTTACAATGGTATTAGAACAATGCCGAATGTTTAGTATCCACCATTGTAATTTTGAAATAGCTTTAGCTGGTAACTGTATTGGCCTGTCAAAGTGACCAGCATGATTTTTAAGTGCTTGCACCTTTGCCCGCTGTAATTTTGATAATGCAAAGGGGCATTTTAACGAGAGGGGCCCTCGCGTGTCTGGCAGGGCATTCAGCAACTTACCAACTACAAGGGCAGGGGGGGGGGGGGCCGACCATCAGCAGCAGTAACAACTCGCTAGCTGAGGAGCTCAACCACTTTTTCGCCTGTTTTGAGCTGAATGAGGCGGAGCCTGCACCTGCAGCCGCACCCAGCCACTGACGACCTGGCACTCACTGTGAGTACGGAGGATGTCAGAAAAGCACTCCGCAGGGTCAAACCCCAGGAAGGCTGCTGGCCCAGATGGCATCCCAGGGAGAGTATTGCGGGACTGTGCAGACCAGTTAGCGGAAGTTCTTAGCGACATCTTTAACCTCTTCTCTGTCAACGTGCACTGTCCCTAAATGCTTCAAGACGGCTACTATCGTGCCTGTACCCAAAAAACATCCATTACCAGCTTGAATGACTACAGACCTGTTGCTCTCACTTCAACTGTGATGAAGTGTTTTGAACGGCTGGTCCTGGCCACATTAAGTCCTCACTCCCATCCACCCTGGATCAGCATCAGTTTGCATATAGAGCAATAGGTCAACGAAGATGCCATCAACACAGCTCTACACTCTGCACTGACACATCTGGTGCGCCCTGGCTCATATGTGAGGATGTTATTTGTAGACTTTAGTTCTGCGTTTAATACCATCATCCCCAGCAGAATGGTGGACAAACTGTCTGATCTGGGTGTTAATGCAAACACATGCAGATGGATTAAGGACTTCTTAACAGATCACCCACAGACTCTCGGGATGGGGTCCAATTACTCCCCAGTCCTGACGCTCAGCACAGGAGTGCCACAAGGTTGTGTGCTGAGTCCCATCTTGTATACAATATACACTTATGACTGCACACCAACACACAGTACAAACAGGATCATCAAGTTTGCGGACGACACGACTGTAGTGGGACTGATAAACAACAGCAACGAGTCTGCCTACAGAGATGAAGTCCAAAAACTGACTGTCTGGTGTACCAAAAACAACCTGGTACTCAACCCATCAAAGACAAAATAACTGGTCGTTGACTTCAGGAGGAAGAGGAGAGAGGAACCTGCTCCTCTATACATCAAAGGAGACATGGTGGAGAGAGTCACTGGCTTTAAATTCCTGGGAATAAACATCTCCCAGGACCTCAAATGGCAAATGAACACCGTCACTCTCGTGAAGAAGTCACAGCAGCGGCTGTATTTCCTGAGGTCTCTGCGGAGAGCAAACGTCTCACAGACGCTGCTGCTGTCCTTCTACCGATGCGCCGTGGAAAGTATCCTCTCCTATGGCATCCTGGTGTGGTTTGCTAGCTGCACTGTGGCTGAGAGGAGGGCGCTGCAGAGAGTTATAAAAACTGCACAGAGCATCACAAACGCTCAACTGCCTCCTTGGATGATATATATAGGGCCTGATGCTTGCGCCGGGCCACAAACATCAAGCAGGGCACATCCCTCCCTGCCAACCACCCTTTTCACTCTGCTACCCTCTGGGAGGCGATTCGGGTCTCTGAAAAATAGTTTCTACCCATGTGCGGTAAAAGAACTTAATTCCAACAGAGAACACTGGGGAAGCAAAATGTAATTCCAAGAAATGCAACATTCTTTTAAAATTCTTTTTAAATACTTATTTATTATTTTTACTATAAGTGTACATATGTGTCAATGGTTGTCGTGTTTGTATTTTTTAACCGGAAGAGATGCAATGGAATTTCGTTGCACAGTATTGTGCAATGACAATAAACGTATTCTATGCTTCTTCTATTCTTCAAATTGTGCAGCTGAGATGCCAATCACCCAGGCTACTTGTCGAATAGATGGTTGACTAAAGACAACAAGGCTGTTACAGGCCTCTATTAACTCTGCTGCCTTGGCCCCAGGCAAAGTCACAGACATGTGAACAGAGTTTATAGTGAACCCTAAATAATTTAGTGGATGGTATCAACTTAGATTTATCTGGATGATTGAGAAACCCCAATTTCTCAAAAAAGAGTTTGGTGGCTGAAACAGCTAGTTTAGCTAATTCCAGAGTTTTCTCAATAATTAAGATATCATCCAGGTATGCCATGACAATATGTTTCTGCATTCTGAGAACACAAGTGCCGGTCTTAGTGTTTTAGTAAACAATCTGGGGGCTGATGTTAACCCATTAGGCAATGCCCTTAAACTGCCACAGCTGCCCCATCCAGTTAAATTTCAGATACCTTCGGTGATCCCTATGCATAGGTACCGAATTGTATGCATCTTGAAGTCGATGCAAGCCATAAAGTATCCTTTGGAAACCAAATGTTTGGCAGTAACAAATGTTTCCATTTTAAAATGTATATACTGCACAAATGTATTTAGCTGCGTCAAATCAATGATGATGCGGCATCCACCATCTTTCTTTCTCCTTGTAAAAATATTAGATACAAACTCGTGAGAGTCATGTCGGACTTTCATTATCCCTTTGAATGTAATCTCTAAATTTCTGCATGCCCATCCAAACTTTCCTGCTGTGAAAGCACAACGTTCGGTTAGGTGTACTGGTGGAAAGGAATTATGAAGGAACTCATTTTATACCCCTGAACACTGTGCAGTATAAATGGGTCAGATGTTATTGAACACCATGCATTCCAAAACAAGTGTAATCTTCCACCAACTAGTGAACAATTTACACACCCCATGTTCCAGAAGAAACCAGACCCACCTACCTCCATGGTTACCTATGGGTTTGTGTTTACTTCTTCCGTCCTCGAGTCCTGGGGGGTAGAGGAGCTGGAATGTGGGATGGCACATTTTCCAAGAAGGCCGTTCTGGCCTTGGCCTAAAAAATACCTTTGTCCAGAATATACGGCTTCGAGCTTTCACCAGCCTCCGGATAACGTTTTCTGCTGGTGGATGCATAGGGTGCTGCCGCCGAAGTTGCGAGGTCTTGCCGGTTGACGGCGCCTTTATTAGCCCGACAGCCTTAGCCTCCTCATCCAGGTCCTTGACTGTTTTGACAGGTTCTCCCCGGATAGTAAATTTGGCGGCTGAGTGTTACTGGCTTTGCACAACCCCGCAAATTTGGGGTTCAGGGCAGGTCGGATCGCACTCTTTCTAAAGCAATTGATCTCAAACTGAGCATTGCATAAAGTGCCAGTGCATCCTGAAGCTCATCCGACAACAGTGTTCCATCTATGGATCTGGCAAACGCCGTTATACCCGAAGCCAGCAGCTTGAGGATTCTTTGTATCTTGACTTCTTGGGGCTCTGATGCACCACCAATGTATCCCCAAATCGAATTATTCACCGCAGGAACATTCAAAGAAGCACAGTTCACAGGCGCTAAATATTTTAGCAGCTGTCGGTCATTACCTGTTCCTGCAGCTGGTTGGATGTAAGGTAATCAATACTAGCAGCCAGCTGTTCTTGTAAAGGCTCTCCTGTTTGCGAGGGTATCGCGAATTTGGAGACCATACTGAGCAGTTTCTGAGCTTCATGCACCCCAAGCACACTAGATGACATTGTGCAGCCCTGTACAAGGCGCTGCCGTGGGTGTCCGAGGAGGCCCACGCTGACAAAACTCCGACTGCTGGAGTATGTCACGTTGGAGCATTTGCTCCATTAGAGAGAGATTAGAGAGAGATTCCTTTATTTGTCATTCAGACCTTTCGGTCTGAACGAAATTTCGTTGCCTGCAGTCATACATATAATAATAAATGACAAAACAGACAATAAACACAAATTATCATCCACCACAGTGAGTTCACCAGGCACCTCCTCACTGTGATGGAGGCAAAAGTCTTAAAGTCTCTGTCTCTTCCCGCTTTGTTCTCCCTCTCATTAACTGCTCCATGCGTGATAAACGCCCACGGGCGCTACCTGCGCAGGCCGGTGAATCTTCCCGGCCCGACTCGTCGGAGTCCACAGGCCTATCCGACTTGCGTTTGGCTTTACCCCCAACCTTGGGAACCTCTGTGGATTCTGCAGGAACCAAGTCGGTGGTTACTGACTGAACAGTCAGCGACCCAGGTGGTGAAGTCGGCCGCTGCTGACTGCCCGCACTCCCGCGGTCCTCCGCAGCCAGTTTCGCCGTGGCCCGCTTAAGACTTGGCCCTCGATTTTTCCATTACTCTGGAAATCACCGTTCTGTAAAGAAATTTCCCAGAACAAAAAAGGCCTTTTTTAAACTTACCGGTGGAGGAGCAACGCGCCTCCCAACCAGTCGCTGCGTAATGCGTTAGACGATATGACGCGCATGCGTGCTGGTGGGCTCTTCATGTAGTCACTCAGGTGACTCCGAAGTAAATAGCATGGTTGTCAGTCTCATGTTTAGTTTAGATTAGTATGAGATACAGCGTGAAAGAGGCCCCTCGGCCCACCAAGTCCGCACTGACCAGGGTGCCCCGCACATTAACACTATCCTACACACACTATGACAATTTTACATTTTAGAACCAAGCTAATTAACCTACAAACCTGTACGTCTTTGAGTGTGGGAGGAAACCGATGATCTTGGAGAAAACCCACGCAGGTCACAGGGAGAACGTGTGTACAGACAGCACCCGTAGTTAGGATCGAACCCGGGTTCCTGGCGCTGTATGGCAGTAGCTCTACCGCTGCACCACCGTGCTGCCCATGTCTTATTGGAGACTGATAGACGAGAATATTTTGAGGCATGTTTATGAGTCTTTAGTCTTTGAATATATCTGAGTTGAGTTTTGTGATGTCCTGATTATCTATTAGTCACTTTTCACCCGGTCAGTTATCAAGTACAATTATTCAGCTTGACAGATTTCTTATATTATTCTGGTTGTAGTTGTCATTCATAGCACTGTTTCAATTAAATCTTTCAGCTCCTTGTTTCTAAGTGTTGCTTTAATCAGTTTGGAGGAACCACATGAAATCCATAATCTTTGTTAGAGTCAGCCATTCTGGGCCTTGTGCAGGCAGATCAGGCGAATTAGGAGAACTGGTCACTGCTGCTTAAATTACTTAGTTTGTTTTGGACAGATTTTGCCTCAAGAGTGTGTGCCAGATATTGGTAAAGATATGAAGTAAGTTCATCCCTTTCATATTGTCCTACCTTATCTTATGTTTTCTTTTTTCTTTTTTCCTTCTTTAGGTTTTTCTCTTTTTAAACTATTTCTTGTGGTTTAGGTCCCATATGGGTGTTCCTGGACCACTCTTTCAATCACTCACTTACTATCTTTACTAACTCTTTCTATCCTTTTCTCTTATTAAAGTTTAAAATAAGTAGTGGTACAAGAAAAGTATAAACTAACGTTATTGCAGATTATTGTAATATAAAATACTTCTAATAAAATAAAAAATATTTAAAAAAAGAAACTTACCGAATAATGAAAGGCCTGGATAGGGTGGATGTGGAAAGAATGTTTCAAGTAGTGGGAGAGTCTAGGACAAGAGGGCCTCAGAATAAAAGGACATACCTTTAGAATGGAGATGAGGAGGAATTTCTTTAGCCAGAGGGTGGTGAATCTGTGGAATTCATTGCTACAAATGGCAGTGAAGTTCAGGTGATTGGGTATTTTCAAAGTGGAGATTGATAGGTTCTTGATTAGTAAGGGCGTCAAAGGGTCAGACAGCATCTCTGGAGAGAAGGAATAGGTGACATTTAGGGTTGAGACCCCTTCTTCAGACTCTTAGACTATGGCTTGGTGCTCATCTGCGGAGTCGTGTCCAAGGGTAAGTAGGAGGAGGTGTCCAAGAGCTGGTGGTCATCTATAGCGTCTGAAGAAAGGTCTCCACCCGAAACGTCACCTATTCCTTTTTCCAGAGGTGCTGTCTGATCCGCTGAGTTACTCCAGCTTACAGTATTTTTTCTAAATTGGATCTTGCCTTTACGAAGAGTGCACCTCCATTCACAACTGGACTCCCCAATGGAAGTCAAAGTAAATGACGATACAATACGATAGAACTTTATTAATCCCAGGAGGGAAATTGATCTGCAACAGTCATAAAAACACAAGATACATGAAACATGAAATTAAAATGACGAGTGGAAAGGCTTGGGGATGTGCAAAGATTGGGGGGGGGGGGGGGGTGGAGGGTAGTCAGTCTGTCTACCCCACGACAGACGGGGGAGGGTTGAGAGGATTTGTACAGTTGATAGCCACAGGGAAGAAGAATCTCCTGTGGTGTTCTGTGCTGCATCTTGTGAACCAGCCTGTTGCTGAAGGTGCTCCTCAGGTTGACCAGTGTGTCATGGAGGGGGTGAGCTGTATTGTCCAGGATGCTCCCGCAGTTTGAGGAGCATCCTCCCCTCCAAGACCACCTGCCATGAGGAGCACTTGGTGAATACCCATGTAGTCACGGAGAATGTACAAACTTCATACAGTCAGCACCTGTAGTCAGTATCGAACCTGGGTCCCTAGCAATCTAAGGCAGCAACTTTACTGCTAACCACCCTTTTGGGTAGACTTACTCATGCATTTGATGCCCAAACACCTTACCCCATATTTTTACACAATAAAATTTTGTAAGTGATTGTTATAGAAACATAGAAAATAGGTGCAGGAGAGGAGGCCATTTGGCCCTCGAGGCCTGCACCACCATTCAATGGGATCATGGCTGATCATCCACAATCAGTAACCCGTGCCTGCCTTCTCCCCATATCCCTTGATTCCACTAGCCCCTAGAACTCTATCTAACTCTCTTTTAAATTCATTCAGTGACTTGGCCTCTACTGCCCTCTGTGGCAGATAATCCACAAATTCACAACTCTCTGGGTGAAAACGTTTTTCTTATCTCAGTTTTAAATGGCCTCCCTTTATTCTTAGACTGTGGCCCCTGGTTCTGGACTCGCCCAACAGTTGGACCATTTTTCCTGCATCTAGCTTGTCCAGTCCTTTTATAATTAGGTTGATAAACAACTAAAAAGTAAAGGCTGAAAAT
>JAXLNO010001691.1:24608-42108 GCA_038087875.1 Malacoraja senta
TGTTTTAACTAATCTCTTTCTCTTCACATATCTATAAAAACTTTTGCAGTCAGTTTTTATGTTCCCTGCCAGTTTCCTTTCATAATCTATTTTCCCTTTCCTAATTAAGCCCTTTGTCCTCCTCTGCTGGTCTCTGAATTTCTCCCAGTCCTCTGGTATGCTGCTTTTTCTGGCTAATTTGTACGCATCATCTTTTGCTTTGATACTATCCCTGATTTCCCTTGTTATCCACGGATGCACTACCTTCCCTGATTTATTCTTTTGCCAAACTGGGATGAACAATTTTTGTAGTTCATCCATGCAGTCTTTAAATGCCTTCAATTGCATATCCATACATATCTTTATCGATCGGGGCATGTCCACTACAACTCTTACCAACTTCTGCAGATGCGCCATAGAAAGCATTCTATCAGGATGCATCACAGCTTGGTTTGGGGACAGCTCCATCCAAGACCTGAAGAAATTGCAGCGAATTGTGGACACAGCCCAGACCATCACACAAACCAACCTCTCTTCTATGGGCCCCATTTATACCTTACGCTGCCTCGGCATGGCCAGCAGCATAATCAAGGACGAGTCGCACCCTGGCCACTCTCTCTTCTCCCCTCTCCCATCAGGTAAAAGCCACCGTAATTAGCTCAATTGTAATCATGTATTGTCTTTCCGCTGACTGGATAACACGCAACGACAGCTCTTCACTAAACCTCGGTACACGTGACAATAGACTGAACTAAACTAAAGCAGAACTCATTGAGTACGGTCATTGACATGTCATGTTACAGCTGTGTGAAACTTTGGTTAGCACATATTTGAAATATTGTGTGCAGTTCTGGTCACTCCATTACAGGAAGGATGAGAAGGTTTTGGAGAAACCATTGATCAAGAGTCGAGAGTCAAGAGTGTTTTATTGTCATATGTCCCGGACGGGACAATGAAATTCTTACTTGCTGCAGCACAACAGAATATGTGAATATGTAAACATTGTACATAACGGGGAAAAAAAGAAAAAGTTCAATAAATAACAAATATAGTGTAAATAACAAATAATAATATAGTCTTTTGCAGTTCAGAGTTCAGAGCTTATTTGTTGTGTTTTTTTTTATTTTAATATTTTTATTTTATTAGAAGTAAGTACAATTGTATACAATCATATTTTCATAATACCTTTTATGTACAGCTTCTTATTTAAAAAAAAAATTGTAATAAGGAAGAAAAAGAAAAAAGTTAGATAATGAAAAATAGAAAAGTGTGAGATATATAGTGTGTGAAAAAGAAAAATAAAGAATGAAAAAAGAAAGTTGAGACATAGAAAATAGAAGAAAGAGAATAAAAGAAGAGAAGAGAAGAAAAGAAAATAGAAGTAAGGAGATCATTTATAATCTTGACCATCCGCAGTCACGGATTAGCTTTTACACCTGTTTTGCACCTTATGTTTCCAAAAAGACGACAAATGGAGACCAACTCGTTATGAATTGGTCAAATTTATCTATTAGGAGGAATCGCATTTCCTCAAGATGTGCGGTATCCAACATACTTGCAATCCACATTTTGAGCGTTGGTATTGGTGTATTTTTCCAAAATTTCAATATTAATTTTTTTGCTATTATTAAACCATAATTAAAAATTGACTTTTGAGATGAGCTCAATTTGTTCCCGTCTTCCATTACCCCAAATATAATCAATTCATTATTGGGTTCCATTTTTGTCTTAAATAGTTTTGTAAATATTTCGAAAATATCACTCCAAAATCCATGAAGTTTTATACAAGAAACAAAAGAGTGTGTTATAGTTGCGTCTTGGGTTAAACATTTATCGCAAATGGGCGATATATTTGGATAAAATTTATTTAATCTTGTTTTTGAGTAATATAATCTATGTAAAATTTTAAATTGGATTAGATTATGTCTTGCGTTAATCGAACACTTGTGAATGTATGTCAAATACTTTTCCCATGTAGCCTTCGTAATTTTTATCAATAATTCCCGTTCCCACTCTTCTCTAATTACCTCGGTCACAGGTAAATTATATTTAAGATACTATTATATAAATATGATATTAATTTTTGTGTACAGTTTTCAGGCTCCTGTACCTTCTTCGTGATGCCAATGGTGAGATAAGTGTGTGGCCAGGATAGTGTTGGTCCTTGATGATTTTGGCTACCTTTTTGAGGCAGCGACTATGATAGATCCCTTCGACGGTGGGGAGGTCACAAACTTTTTGTAGTCTTTTTCACTCCTGGACATTCAAGTTGCCGAACCAGGCCATGATGCAACCAGTCAGAGTGCACCTGTAGAAGTTTAGGAGAATCCTCTTCAACATGCCGAATCTCCGTAATCTTCTCAGGAAGTAGAGTCACTGATGTGCCTTCTTTACAATTGCATCTGTGTACTGGTCCAGGAAAGATCTTCGGAAATGTGCACGCCCAGGAATTTGAAGTTATTGACCCTTTCCACCTTCGTCGCATTGATATAAACAGGATTGTGGTCCTCATCCTTGCCCAACCAAAGTCCACAATCAGTTCCTTGGTCTTACCGATGTTGAGAGCCAGGTTGTTGTGCTGGCACCATTTGGTCAGTCGGTCGATCTCACTTCTATACTCTGACTCGTCCCCATCTGTGATTCGTCCAACCACAGTGGTGTCGTCGGCAAACTTGATGATGGAGTTTGCATTATGTCCGGCTATACAGTCATGGGTATAGAGTGAGTACAGCAGGGAGCAGAGCACGCAGCATTGAGTTGCTCCCATACTAATTGTTACTGAGGATGAAGTGGTTCCTCCAATTCGAACAGACTGTGGTCTGTGGATGAAGCCGAGGATCCAATTGCAGAGGGATGCGCAGAGGCCCAGTTCCGTGAGCTTGGTAACCAGCTTGGAAGGGATGATGGTATTAAACGCCGAGCTGTAGTCTATAAAGAACAGCCTGACGTGGGTGTTTTTATTGTCCAAGTGGTCCAATGCGGGGTGGAGAGTCAGTGAAATTGCATCCTCCGTTGACCTGTTGTGGCGGTAAGCGAACTGAAGTGGGTCGAGGTTCTTGTCGAGGTAGGAGTTGACGTGCACCATAACCAACCTCTCAAAGCACTTCATCACCACAGACGTTAATGCCACTGGTCGATAGTCAGTGAGGCACGTCACCTTACTCTTCTTGGACCGATTATTGATGCCGATCCTGACATGATCCTGATGTGTTTCACTTCACAGAGGAATTTGTAGATTTACTTGTAAAAAGGCAATTTCTTTATGGAAGGCACGTCAGTACCCTGAATCATTTTTGAATAAGAAGTGGGATAGTTTGTGCTGCCATTTTCCAGAGGGACAGGATCCATCGGATATAATGATATTGGTGAAATGACTGCAGTGACTGAAATGACATGTTCTGCAGTGCCTTTTCATCCAGCTGCTTTTGAGACTCTTGTCTGCTGCAGGAGATCTACTGGGGATTGGCAGCAAGTTGGGCGGAAGGGCCTGTATCACTCTATCACTCTATGACTCATGAGGGCCTTGAGGGCCATCATGTACAGAATTAAAACATGTGCAGGAAGGAACTGCAGATGCTGGTTCAAAACAGACATAGACACGAAAAGGTGGAGTCACTCAGCAGGGCAGACAGCATCTCTGGAGAGAAGGAATGGGTGACGTTTCAGGACAAGTTCCTTCTTCCGACTGTCTTCATCTTCTTCTTGCATATGGCCTAAAGTTGCAGGTCAACTTGTTCTGTTTGATCTTGTTTGTGCACGTCGGGTTGATTGCATTAGTCGAAACAGGGTGGACCACGTGAAGGTTGCAATCTCCCACCCCTTCAGACTGTCTGTCAAGCAGGAAGAGAAAGACCGTTCTTCCGTCTGACGAAGGGTCGTGTCCCGAAACGTCACCCATTCCTTCTCTCCAGAGATGCTGCCTGGCCCGCAGTCTATCTACGGCTTAAACCTGCATCTGCACTTCCTTCCTACAGATTTTGTGCACTGAGTTAAGGGCCTGTCCCACGAGCATGTGACTGCAGGCGGCAAGCGCGACCTAACGTGGTCACGCTAGCCGTGCGGCCTCGCGGGGCCGGTCCCACTTCGATCGCGGGAGACACATGGAGTTGTGCGGAGCTGGTCCCGACATCGCGCGGGGCTCCGAAAAACTGACAGTGTTCACAAATTCTGTGCGGCAAAGGCCTGCCGGTCCGCTGCCACATGGAGGCTGCACGCACCGCCTCGACGCCGCATGCACCGCCTCGACGCCGTACGCACCGTCCCAATGCCATACGCAGCGTCTTGACGCCGTACGTCACGCGCGAACTTCCCGCGGACTTTGCTCGAACTTCACGTCAATCACTCGACCTCCGCGCGGCCCCCGCTTCCGGTTTGGTCGTGCTTGCCGCATGCAGTCGCATGCTGGTGGGACCGGCTCTGTAAGGGGATCACTCGACCTCCGCGCAGCCCCCATTTCCGGTTTGGTCGCGCTTGCCGCATGCAGTTGCATGCTCGTGGGACAGGCCCTTTACTCCAGCATTTTGTGTCACTAATTATCTCGTTGTTGTCCTACTTGACAAATGTTGTTTGCCTTTCGACAGATCAGGCATTTTACCTGAAGGCAGCAGCATTTGATTTTCCTCTTGGAGGTGTCGGGGGAAATCAGCAGGCTTTGCTTAAAGCTGAGCACTAGTAGTGTTGCCTGTGGTGTCATCCTGGGGCCAACATCTATTGTTGTTTATGATATTTGCTCCTGCTGATGTACAGGACCAAAGAAGTCATTAAATTGCACCAAATTAATAAACCTTATGGCATATAAATAATAAGCCAGAGATGCTGCCTGTCCCGCTGAGTTACTCCAACATTTTGTGTCTATTTTAAATAATAAAATGTAAATTAATGTAGAGAATACGTTTTTTATTCTTAATTTCTCAATTTGCTGTAATACTTTTATTAATAAATAAACCACCTTAGGGATTTAAATCTTTTTATGATTGGCTGTTATAACTCACAATCACGTGCAGTGGATTGTCAGCGTTATATAATCGCAATTAAGAATAAGGAGTAAGCCATTTAGAACGGAGACGAGGAAACACTTTTTCTCACAGAGAGTGGTGAGTCTGTGAATTCTCTGCCTCAGAGGACAGTGGAGGCGGGTTCTCTGGATACTTTCAAGAGAGAGCTAGATAGAGCTCTAAAAGATTGCTATCAGGGGAGGGGAGTCAGGGGATATGGGGAGAAGGCAGGAACGGGGTACTGATTGGGGATGATCAGCCATGATCACATTGAATGGTGGTGCTGGCTCGAAGGGCCGAATGGCCTACTCCTGCACCTATTGTCTATTGTCTATTGTCAAAAGGACACAAAGTGCCGCAGTAACTCAGCAGGTCAGGCAGCGTCTCTGGAGAACATGGATAGGTGACGTTTTGTGTCGAGACCCGTCTTCAGACTGATTGTAGGGGATAAGAAAGCTGGTAAAGGGGAGAGATACGAGTTAGTTTGGGGGTTAGCAACCGGGATATCCAGTAGGTTGCTGAACATAGACACAGAATACTGGAGTGACTCAGCGAGACAGGCAGCATGTCTGGAGAGAAGGAATGGGCAACGTTTTGCATCAAGACCCTTCTTCAGACTAGGTTGCTTATCTTTCTAACTCCCCTTCCCATCCCCAGACTGATTTTTCTGTCCTGGGCCTCCTCCACTGGCAGAATGATGCCACACCCAAACTGGAGAATACCTCATATCCCGCTTGGGTACCTTACAACTCATCTATATGAACATTGAATTCTCCAATTTTAGGTAACCTCTAACATCCCCCACCCCCCGCACAACCCCCCGTGGTCTAGGTGATCGAAGCTCCCGCAGCCGGCGGTCAAAAGCAATTGAAACTCCCGCGTCGGGGCGATCGAAACTCCCGCGTTGGGGCAATCGAAACTCCCACGTCGGAGCGATCAAAACTCCCGCGTCGGGGCGATTGAAACTCCCGCGTCGGGGCAATCGAAACTCCCACGTCGGGGCGATCGAAACTCCCGCGTCGGGGCGATCAAAACTCCCGTGTCGGGGCAGTCGAAACTCCCGCGGCTTGGTGTTCCTGAAGTCGGTCTCGAACCAGAGAATGCAGATTCCGTGATGTTAAGTCCGCAGGCACCCATGGATGGAGGTCCAAGGTCGACCTCTGGCAAAGAGACCGTGAGCTCCGTGATGGTAAGTCCGCAGGCGACAGTGGTGGAGCTGCCAAAATCGGTCGCTAGCAAAGGCCGCCAACTCCTCGATGTTCGGCCGCAGTGCGGACGGAGATAAGATACGGAAAAAAATTGCATCTCCGTCGAGGTAAGAGATTAGAAAAAGTTTCCCCCAACTCCATGATTGAATGGCGGAGTAGACTCGATGGGCCAAATGGCCTAATGCTGCTCCTATGACTTATTATATGAACTTTTCAGAAAAAAGAATTCCGGGCCAGTAAATTTTTTTCTGCATTGAATGCTGATGTCAAGATGTGTCAGAGCATGGCGACTCTCTGTACTGGTTCCAGAAGAGAATCTGCTATCATCCATTACAATTGCTCCACTCTTATAGATCTTTATTTCAATGGCCACATTTAATTGCATTAAATGTTGTACCGTTTATCCTTTATCTGTATACTGTGGATGGCTTGATTGCAATCATGTATAGTCTTTTCTTTGGCTGGATAGCACACAACAAAAAGCTTTTCACTGTAGTTAGACACAAAATGTTGGAGTAACTCAGCAGGACAGGCAGCATCTCTGGGTAGAAGAACGGGTGATATTTCGGGTCAAGACCCTTCTTCATTCCTTCTCTCCAGAGATGCTGCCTGTCCCGCTGAGTTACTCCAGCATTTTGTGTCTATCTTTAGTGTAAACCAGCATCTGGAGTTCCTTCCTATGCTTTTCACTGTACCTCGGTACAAGTGACAATAAGAAACTAAGCCTCAGAACCTGAATAAACGAAACTTTCTGCAACCTCCTTCAATCTTAGGACTTTGAGTGACCAACATAAGCTGTGATGTGAACAGTCTGTATGCTCTCATCCATACATCTGTACACATTCTGGGTTTTCTCCGAGATCTTCGGTTTCCTATCACACTCCAAAGACGTACAGGTTTGAAGGTTAATTGGCTTGGTAAATGTAAAAATTGTCCCTGGTATGTGTAGGATAGTGTTAATATGAGGGAATCACTGGTTGGCGCGGAGCCGGTGGGGCGAAGGGCATGTTTCCGCGCTGTATCTAAACTAAACTATAAACTTCCAGCAATATTCCAAATATCCTTAAACATCTGAGGAGTAGCGTCATTGCTGAAATTGATGAGCTTTCTTTGTGATTGCATTATTGTGCTGACCCCAGGACAGATCTTCACACTCAGGAACTTGAAACTGTTCACTCTCTCCACCGCCGTCCCAGCGACAAGACCTGGTTCCTGGATCGTAGGTAGACACAAGTGTTGGAGAAACTCAACGGGTGCAGCAGCATCTATGGAGCGAAGGAAATAGGCAACGTTTCGGGCCGAAACCCTTCTTCCTGGATCCTCGGATTTCCCTTCCTGAAATCAACAATCAACTCCTTGTGCAAAACACAAAGTGCTGGAATTGCTCAGCGGGTGAAGCAGCATCTGCGGAGGATAGGTGATGTTTCAGTTCAGGATCCTTCTTTAGACTCTGACCAAAAGAATTGCAGATGCTGGAATCCTCAGCAAATTGATACAAGGAACCACAGATGACAATGAAAAGCTTTTTGTTGCATGCTACCCAGTCAACAGAAAGACAATACATGATTACAATCAATCCATTTACAATGTATCTATACACTGCAAATGGATTGACTGTAATCATGTATTGTCATTCTGCTGACTGGATAGTGAGCAACAATAGCTTTTCACTGTACCTCGGTACACGTGACAATAAACTCAACTGAACTGGGATGCGGGAATCTTGAGCATTCAAAATTGATCCATTACTTCAATTCCACATCATTCCACATCTATTCCAAGCAGAACAATAACAATTAAATATCCTATTTAATCGGAATTCTCCATGGGTGCATACATTGTGATATGGTGGACACCTAGAGGGAGCAATGACAAAAGTCACCAAGAATTATTTGAGAAATAGTCGGATATTAGGATAACTGAATCTTACAGTCTTATGAAGGTTGAATATACAGTAGATGGGCTCCATTAGCCTCCCTTATTTATGTATTTTATACAGTTTTCTAGAGATAGTCCAAAGGTACAGGCAATACCAATGACTCCCTTGTTACGGCTGTTCGGGTTAAGGAAATTCAACTTTGCTGAATTCATAAATCACTAGGCAAAAAACTTGAAATACAGAATAACATTTACACTCATGGAATTTATGTGAAAAAAAAATCCACACACAATATTTTATTTTTCAACCTGTGCTTCTTTATACATATGCAGATGACATGGTTTCTCATTATGCAGAATGTACGGCCCCTTTTTTAAGAACTCGACCACATAATGATGTTGGAGCAGATGTGTAGATCTGTGACAGGGGTCATGTTGCTTTGCATATAAGCAGGGCCGGCCTTAAGCCGATTGGACCGATTGCTCCCAATTGGGCCCCGCGCCTAAGAGGGGCCCCGCGCTAGAGTAATCCAAAGCTCCGCTCTAGGATCTTTGGAGTAATCTACTCTCGGCTCGGGTAGATCTACCCCGGGTGGAGGGGGGAAAGAGGAGTGGAGGGGGAAGAAAGGGGTAGACGGGGAGGGGGGTGTGAGGGGAATGGAGAAGGGGGAGAGGGGGAGGTCCCTCACGGTCCCAGGGCAGCGCTCCTGCCTCTCCAATCGCCGTGCTTCACGCACACAGTCCCGGCTCCATCCCTCTCTCTCCCTGGGGAGACGCGGTGAACAATACAGGGAGGGCCAGGCGGGGGGTTGGAGCAGCGTTTACAAACCTCGGCCTCAGCTCACACGCAATCGCTCAGACCCTGGCATCCGCTCCCGCCGCCGGCCCTCTCCCTCCCTTCTCCTCTTCCCTTCTTCCCTACCTCCCTTCCCTTCTTCCCTCCCTCCCTTCTCTCCTTCCCTCCCTCCCTTCTCTCCTTCTCTCCCTCCCTTCTCTCCTTCCCTCCCTCCTTCCTCTCTCTCTCTTTTCCCTTCTCTCCTTCCCTCCCTCCCTTCTTTCTCTCCTTCCCTTCCTCCTTTCTCTACTTCCCTCACTCCCTTCTCTCCTTCCTCCCTTCTCTCCCCCCCTCCCTTCTCTCCTTCCCTCCCTTCTCTCCTTCCTCCCACACACACACATAACGCACAGACCACACACACACACACACACACACACACACACACACACACACACACACACACACACACACACACACACACACACACACACACACACACACACACACACACACACACACTCTCTCTCTCTCTCTCTCTCTCTCTCTCTCTCTCTCTCTCTCTCTCTCTCTCTCTCTCACTTCCCCCCCCCCACCTAAGTTAGGATGGGGTAGAAGCCCAAAGGGTAGGATGGGGCTGAAGCCCAAGATTTAATGCCTGGACTGGTTTTTCGCCAATAGTTATTGGTTTGCCAGGATCTAGTTAATTAAATAACTTTGGTATAACAAGTGGTATTGTAACTATGTACTTTTCAGAGGTGATCTACACATTTTGTTTGTTACCTGTAGGCTTACAATAATGCAATTTTATATTAAAATGCAGCTTAGATCTGTTTGGTCCATTAACACGCAGGCACCTTTTAAGCGCACATTTTGATTACTTTCCATTCTACCATAGAGATATAAAGTTTATAATAGACTTTATTTGCATTTCTATGATTCTACAGACCTTGGCTGGGAACCTGGGGCTCACCAAAATTGTTCCCAATTGGGCCCCGCACCTCCTAAGGCCGGCCCTGCATATGAGGCATAGTCATACAGTGTGGAAACAGACCCTTCAGCCCAACTTGCCCACACCAGACAACATGTCCCAGCTACACTAGTCCCACCTACCTGTTTGGCCCATATACCTCTAAACCTGTTCTATCAATGTACCTGTCTAAATGTTTCTTAAACGTTGCGATAGCAACTCTGATGTCTTTATCAAAACTGTTGACAATGCAAAATGTCATGTGTTACAAGATCAACAACGATTTTCCATCCAGATTTTGCTCATATCCTGGGGTGCTGTCTAACCTCTGTTCGCCACCTCCTCAGGACTTTGTAAGTGAGCCAGCCAATTCTGCCAAATGTTCTGTTCATTATGTGCCCTTTAATAGTGCTCGCTTGTAGATGCCCAAACATATGCCTTTCTTGGATACCAGACAATTACGAGTCCAGTGCTTCTGCAGAACACAGTTGGATGTATTGACCAGTCTTTGGTATACAGTTTGCTTGGTAACTTCCTAGTCATTTCCTGCTTTTTGTACCTTTATATATTTAACGTCTGATTCTATCTTGCTGCTGTATTGAACGCTAAGAGCTGAAGGACACAGAAGAGATAATTATATGGATAAACAACTTAAATGGGCAAGAGCAAAGAGATCTGGGGGACAAAGTGATTTTGGTTCCTGTAATGGCTGTGTAATGCTTCCTATTGATTTACGCACATTGATTTTGAACTGCATGTTTATTAGGAACTGCAAGGAATCAATTTTTAATCCAAGAGCATGTTGCTATTTTCACATTGAGCAAATGTGATTGCACAGTGTATCAGTTGTCAATAATTGTCTTATAATAGAGAATTAATTCACTGATTCTCTACTGCCTGAGGGAGAGAATTGTCAAATGGAAGACAGTGGACATTCAGCTCTGAGGTGTGGCAGCCTACAGTAAATTTCAGTTTACAGTCACTGAACTTGCATGCCAGACTCTCGAAAGACACTATTTTCTGAGCTCTGTAATGTAAGGTGATAATCAGGCAGACAGAAGAAGACATTGAAAAGCTCCTTGAAGACGTGCAAGATCCCTGTCAACCTCCAGGGACCTGTAGCCCATAACCAGTCAAACTGGAGAAGCAGCATTCAGGATGGTATTGTGAATCTTGAGGCCACACATCAAATGGATGCTCTAACAGAAAGGGCCTGTCGCCTCACAAATTACCTCACAAACTACCACCTACCACATCTTTGGAAGTTTGTGGTGCCACATTGACCACATTCATCTCAAAACCTAATTTGAGAAAGGATATCCTTGCTATTGAGGCAGTGCAGCAGAGGTTCACCAGGTTAATCCCTGGGATGGAAGGACTGTCATATGAGGAAAGATTGGAAAGAATGGGCTTGTATTCACTGGAATTTTGAAGGATGAGAGGGAATCTTATAGAAATGTATAAAATTGTAAAAGGACTGGACAAGCTAGATGCAGGAAACATTTTCCCAATGTTGGGGGAGTCCAGAACCAGGGGCCACAGTCTAAGAATAGAAGGGAGGCCATTTAAAACTGAGATGAGAACAAAAGTTTTCACCCAGAGAGTTGTGAATTTGAGGAATTCTCTGCCACAGAAGGCACTGGATGAATTTAAAAGAGAGTTAGATAGAGCTCTAGGGGCTAGCAGAATCAAGGGATATGGGGAGAAGGCAGGCACGGGTTATTGATTGTGGATGATCAGTAATGATCACAATGAATGGCGGTGCTGGCTTGAAAGACCAAATGGCGTCCTCCTGCACCTATTTTCTATGTTTCTAATCATCAGAATCGGAGTATAAGCAAGCCATTCTCAATTCTGCCGCTCTACCTGAAAATAAAGGACTATATTTAGTTCAGTTTAGTTTAGTTAGTTTAGTTTAGTTTATTGTCACATGTACCGAGGTACAGTGAAAAGCTTTTCTTGCGTGCTGTCCATCAGCAGAAAGACAATACATGATTACAATCGAGCCATTCACAGTGTATAGATACACAATAAAGGAATAATGTTTAGAGCAAGATAAAGCCAGCAAAGTCCGATCAAGGATGGTCTGAGGGTCACCAAAGAGGTAGATAGTAGTTCAGCACTGCTCTCTGGTTGTGGTAGGATAATTCAGTTGCTTATAACAGCTGGGAAGAGACTGTCCCTTTAACTTTAGTTTAAGTTTTTAAGTGTTAAGTTAAGTTAAGTTCCTTTAAGTTTTTGACTGTAATGTGAAGTGTTACATGAACTCTTAAACAAGAAGCTGTCCGTTATGGCAGCAGATTCTCCACTGGATCTGAAGGACGTGAGTGAGTTTCTTAAAATAGCAGCAATTTTAAGGTAATGATCACATATTGTACATATCTGCATGGATATACCGTATTACTTACCTTCAAGTGGAAGTGAAAAGCACTAATCAGCAGGCAATATGTTTACACATAGAAACTCCAAGTCAGTGCATTTACAATTATGAAGTGGAAAATCCATTTTGATATCAGTTCAGTCTGAAGAAGGGTCTCCCATTCCTTGAAAAATCACCCATTCTATCCAGAGATGCTGCCTGTCCCGCTGAGTTACTCCAGCTTTTTGTGTCTATGGTGTAAACCAGCATCTGCAGTTCCTTCCTACACAATGATATCAGTTAATTTTGTTTTTCAGAAACACTTTGTCGTCAGGCATATCTGAGGAATTCCTTGGTTTTCATGAGAGTTAGTAATCTATTTCATTGTAGTGTAGGCATCATATCATTACTGCCACAGAAGGCAGTGGAGGCCAATTCATTGGATGTATTCAAGAGAGAGTTAGATATAGCTCAGCGCTAATGGAATCAATGGATATGGGGAGAAAGCAGGAACGGGGTACAGATTTTGGATGATCAGCCATGATCATATTGTTTTATTTATTTATTTATTTATTTTTAAATTTTTATTTATTAGAAGTACATTACATTAGAACCAATTACATTAGTACTCGTCACATATATCTTATTACAATTAATGTACTCCGTTTATTTTTTACACTAATAAAGGGAAAGGATGAGATTGAGAGAAAGAAGAAAGTGAAGGAAAAAAGTGAAAGTGTAAAAAAACGTGACAAAACCCCCCCAAAAAAACAAAGACCCTATAAGAAAGAAATTAAAAACAAAAAGAAAGAGTTAAGAAATAGACCCTAAAACAGAAGAAAAAAGAGAAAGAGGGAAAAGAGAAAAACAAATACTTTGTTGTAAGCATCACGCAAATGGGATATACCAACTCTCCAGCTTTCATCCCCCCTTACCTGACCTCAGTTTTTTTAGTACATTTGCACCCTATACTTGTAATAATTCTATAAATGCAGACCACGTCAGGTGGAAGTGATCTGGTTTACCTGCCAGGAGGAGTATTATCTCTTCTAGGTGTAATGTTTCGAACATATTTGGAATCCACATGTTTATAGTTGGTATTGGAGCGTTTTTCCAGAATTTTAGGATTAACTTTTTTCCAGTTATTAACCCATAGTCTATTAATTTCTTTTGGAACACATTTAGTTCTGGACTATCTTCCGTTGTTCCGAAGATAATCCATTCTGCTTTGGGTATCAGTTTTATTTTAAATAATTTTGTAAAGATTTCAAAAATTTCAATCCAAAATTTTTGAATTTTTGTACAGAAAACAAATGAGTGCGCTATAGTAGCTTCTTGAGATTGACATTTATCACAAATTGATGATACATTTGGGAAAATGTTATTGATTTTAGTTTTAGAATAATAAAATCTATGTAAAATTTTAAATTGTATTAAAGTGTGTCTTACATTAATCGAACATTTATGCACGTTTAATAAATGTTCATTCCACCTTTCCTTTGAGATTTTAATAGCTAATTAATTCTTGTTCCCAGTCTCTTCTAATACCTTTCGTAGATGGTATTTCTACATTTAAGATAATATTATACAAATATGATATTAAGTTTGCTGATTCAGCTTTTATCTGCATTGCTTCATCCAATACATCTGCTGGGCTATTATAATGATCTTTTGTATATTTTTTCAAATAGTCACATATTAGACAATATTAAAAATATTGATTATTTCCGAGTTTATATTTTATTTGTAATTGTTGGAGTGATAGTAATTTTCCAGTTTCGTACAAGTCACCGAACGTTTTAATTCCTAGGCTATCCCATTGTATGAAAGATTTGTCTGTAATAGAGGGATTAAATGAAGGGTTATTAATTATGGGAGATAAAAGCGATAAATTTCTTAATTTTAAATTTTGTTTTATTTGTTTCCAAGTTCTGATTGTACTATGTATAATTGGGTGCCATGATCATATTGAATGGCCATGCTGGCTCGAAGGGCTGAATGGCCTACTCCTGCAACTATTTTCTGTTTCTATGTTTCACTGTTCATTTTAGGTCCTTGGTTTCTGTAAACAATTCAGTCATACCTTCCCTTTAAAGGATTTCACTGCAGACTTTGTTGGTACTGCATAGCTAGTTTTGCTTTAGCTACAGCACATTGGGAGAATAGTACAACCCTTGTAGGTCGGCATGGTGGTGCAGCGGTAGAGTTGCTGCCTTACAGCGCTGTGGGTGCTGTCTACGGAGTTTATACTTTCTCCCGGTAACTGCATGGGTTTTCTCCGAGATCTTCCGTTTCCTCCCACACTTCAAAGATCTCCAGGTTTGTATGTTAATTGGCTTGTTATAAGTGTAAATTATCCCTAGCATAATTATAAACCCTTAATAATCTTATATGTTTCAATAAGATATCCTCTCATCCTTCTAAATTCCAGAGTATACAAGCCCAGCCACTCCATTCTGTCAACATATGACATTCCTGCCATCCTGGGAATTAACCTGGTGAACCTACGCAGCACTCCCTCAATAACAAGAATATCCTTCCTCAAATTGGGAGACCAAAACTGCACACAATATTCCAGGTGTGGTCTCACTAGGGACCTGTACTAGGGACTGCAGAAGGACCTCTTTGCTCTTATACTCAACTGCTCTTGTTATGAAGGCCAACATGCCATTTGCTTTCGCAGTGGAGTATGAAGAAGGGTTTCGGCCCGAAACGTTGCCTATTTCCTTCGCTCCATAGATGCTGCTGCACCCGCTGAGTTTCTCCAGCATTTTTGTGTACCATGCCATTTGCTTTCTTCACTGCCTGCTGTACCTGGATGTTTACTTTCATTGACTGATGAACAAGGACCCCGCAGATCCCATTGGACTTCCCCTTTTCCCAACTTGACTCCATTTAGATAATAAACTGCCTTCCTATTTTTGCCACCAAAGTGGATAACCCCACACTTATCCACATTAAACTGCATCTGCCATGCATCTGCCCACTCACCCAACCTGTCCAAGTCACCCTGCATTCTCATAGCATCCTCCTCACAGTTCACACTGCCACCCAGTTTTGTGTCATCTGCAAATTTGCTAATGTTAATCCCATCTAAATCATTAATGTATAAGCTAAATCTAATGTAAGAGCTAAATCTAAATCTCTCTTGAAAACATCCAGTGAATTGGCCTCCACTACCTTCTGTGGCAGAGAATTGCACAGATTCACAACTGTCTGGGTGAAAATGTTTTTCCTCATCTCAGTCCTAAATGGCCTACCCCTTATTCTCAAACTGTGACCCCTGGTTCTGGACTCCCCCAACATCGGGAACATTTTTACTACATCTAGCCTGTCCAATCCTTTAAGAATTGTATATGGTTCGATAAGATCCTTCAGTACAAAACTACTGATGCATTCCCTGCACGATGTGCATTTGCCAGGATGAACTCTGAATTGACTGTTGCTCCTATTATGAACAGTTGGGACCCTCTTAAACAGCTGCAAACCAGACAGGCCACACTAAAATAAAATGCCCATGCTTTATTCCACTGAGAAATATTACACTGATTCATTCATGAGTTTCAGCCATGTCATCGACCGGCCCTCCGAGGAAAAACAGGACTCATCATATATTCGCATTTCAAGTACAGGAGATTTTACTGGTGTATCAAGAATGATAAAGAACCAGTAAATAATAACCTGCAATTTGCTGCATTCCAATCCTGCCATTCACCGCATGGTCCTAAGATTAAGAATAAGAAAGGAAAAATCAATATAAAAAAATAACACAACTCAAGTCCCATCAAGGTAATGATCTGGAAACAAACAATCGCAAAGCTATAAGTAGGGATCAGCTGCCTGGGATAATTACATTTCTTCTCCCATCAGCTTTTCCAACCCATTCTGCACATACTTTGAGTGAAAAATCAATTATTTTAAAATAACATAGAAACCAATATGTACAAAATGGGGATAGTTCATTCCTTCATGATTTAATCCTGTTGCCACTAAACACCGTGAGCACTGATTAGTCGGATCTTGTGGGACGTCAATGCATAATATTTATACTTTTAATATTCCCTTTATGCCAACTTTCCAAGCAATTAATGAATATGAAATGAGATGAGCTGGATGATAAACTAAATGTATTTAATATAGATCACACTTGGTAATATTATGATATTTTGATACTACGACATAAATATTCATTTTTGGTTTGGGCTGCAATCTTTGCTGTTGCCTTCCTTTGTTGTTTGAAAATTCTTTGAAGAGATGGGATTTTTGTCATTACAATCTAGTGAGGAAGGGAAAGCTGTTAATAAGGACCTTAGGGCGGCCACGTTGGCGCAGCGGTAGATTTGCTGCCTTGCAGAGCTTGCAGCGCCGGAGACCCAGGTTCGATCCTGACTACGGGTGCTGTCTGTACGGAGTTTGTACCATCTCCTCGTGACCTGCGCGGGTTTTCTCCGAGATCTTCGTTTACCTCCCACACTCCAAAGACCTACAGGTTTGTAGGTTAATTGGCTTGGTATAAGTGCAAATTGTCTCTAGTGCGTGTAGGATAGTGTTCATGTGCAGGGATCGCTGGTCAGTGCGGACTCGGTGGGCCGAAGGGCCTGTTTCTGCGCTGTAACTCTTAACTAAACTAAACTAAAAGGGACTTTCTGTGAAATGAGTGTTGAATGTTATGAACTTCAGTGAGTTATACAGCAGAACTTTTGCAAAACATTGGAGCCTTTGACTGTTTTACTGGGGTTGGTAGTACAGTGTGTTCTCAAGACAGAGAGACACTACTTTGTCAGAAGTGCTATATGCTGATTTTTAAGCCCAAATTTTAAATAATTACCGAAGACATTCCTCCCATAATACTTACAAAAGAAACAAAAGTTACTGCGGACTACCCACCATTGATTCCGTCTACACTTCTTGTTATCTCAGAAAAACAGGCAACATTGAAGGGACTGCGAGGAAAGCACACCAACACCTCTACTTCCTCAGGAGACTGAGGACATTTGGCATGTCTCCAATAATTCTAACTGGTGCACCACAAAAAGCATACTGTTGGATTGCATCACAGGTTGGTGGCCCCATAGCAGAAGCGTCCACGTCGCGGGGCTGGAAACTGGAGGTATCCTGAGCTAATTCTGCTACCACCATCATCTATTACGACTAGTGACGGCTTCCACTGATTGTCGCCGGAAGCTTGCGCCCTTTTCAGGACGGACGATGACAGCGAGGTCAACATTTTGTAACATGATGGACACAAAAAGAAGAAGAAGTTGTTCACAGCTTGGTTTGGCAAGAGCTCCTCCAAAGACCGCAAGAAATGACAGAAAGTCATGGATGTAGCCCAGTCCA
>JAXLNO010001691.1:46031-68074 GCA_038087875.1 Malacoraja senta
GTGCACGGACGTAACCCCGGAAAAGGGGCAGGCAGCCGGCTCACCTCTTCCGCCCACCTCGCTCTCAACGGTTCACCTTACTCTCGACAGTCTCGGGTGGTCAAGAAGGCTTTCAGTACATTGGCCTTCATCAGTCAGAGAATTGAGTGTAGAAGTTGGGATGTCTGGAGTATTGTGTTCAGTTCTAAATACATTCAAAAGATATTTGAACAACGCTTGGTGACTTGTATGAAACTGGAAAATTACTTTCAGTTCAACAATTACAAATAAAATATAAACTCGGAAATAATCAATATTTTAAATATTTTCAAATATGCGACTATTTGAAAAAATATACAAAAGATCATTATAATAACCCAGTAGATGTATTGGACGAGGCAATGCAGATAAAAGCGGAATCAGCAAACTTAATATCATATTTGTATAATATTATCTTAAATGTACAAATACCATCTACGGAGGGTATCAGAAGAGACTGGGAACAAGAGTTAGCTATTAAAATTTCAAAGGAAAGTTGGAATGAATACTTATTAAACGTGCATAAATGCTCGATTAATGTAAGACACACTTTAATACAATTTAAAATTTTACATAGATTATATTATTCGAAAACTAAAATTCATAAAATTTTCCCAAATGTATCATCTATTTGTGATAAATGTCAATCCCAAGAAGCTACTATAGCGCACTCATTCGTTTTCTGTACAAAAATTCAAAAATTTTGGAATGAAATTTTTGAAATCTTTACAAAGTTATTTAAAACAAGACTGATACCCAAAGCAGAATGGATTATCTTCGGTATAACGGAAGATGGTCCAGAACTAAATGTGTTTCAAAAGAAACTAATGGACTATGGGTTAATAACTGGAAAAAAGCTAATTCTAAAATTTTGGAAGAAGGCTCCAATACCAACTATAAATATGTGGATTTCAAATATGTTTGAAACATTACACCTAGAAGAGATAAGACTCCTCCTAGCAGGTAAACCAGATCACTTCCACCTGACGTGGTCTGCATTTATAGAATTATTACAAACATAGGGTGCAAAAGTACTTTAAAAAAAAAAATTGAGGTCAGGTAAGGGGGGATGATAGTTGAAGAGTTGGTATGTCCCATTGACGTAATGCTCATAAAAATATTTGTTTCTCTCTTTTTCCTCTTTCTCTCTCTCTTTCTTTCCTAGGGTCTATTTCTTAACTCTTTTTCTTTTGTTTTTAATTTTGCTCTTATAGGGTCTTCGTCCTTTTTTGTTGTCACATTTCCTACACTTTCACTTTTTCCTTCACTTTCTTCTTTCTTTCAATCTTTTCCTTTTCTAGTGTAAAAAATAAATGGAGTACATTAATTGTAAGAAGATATAAATGACGAGTACTAATGTATGTGGTTGTAATGTAATGTACTTCTAATAAATAAAAATTAAAAAAAAAAAAAAAAAAGATATTTGAACATGTTTTAAGAGTGATATGGGCCAAATGCGGGTAAGTGGGTCTAGCAGGTGAGGCATCTTATTCAGCATGAGCAAGTTGGTTGGGCCTGGTTCCATATTGTATGACCCTGTGACTCTAGAAGTCATGCTTAAAGATCCAAAAGGAACCTCTCTGATAAGCGTCGCAGGAGCCCTGTACTGTCTCCAACTTCACTCCCCCCATCCCATCTGCTTCTGTACCCAGAATTTCTGGCGTTGAAGCATTGCAATCAGAAATTTCTCGATGACACAGATCCCTGACGATGTAACCTTACATCAACGGCAGCTGTTTAATTTTGCATTGAAATATTTGGCAGTTTTTATTTTTGTGCCGATTGGCATGGAAACAGCATTGAATTCATCTGGTTCACTCTAGGTGCCTGATTCCTTTTGGTACCTCCGAGTTACTGCAAGATAGAATTAATTGCTATACAAAGGCTGTGTGTAATGTGGGCTGGAGCAGTTTGGTATCTGGTTTAGGGTTGAACATATTCCAGTGCATTTAGCTCTTCTGCTTTTCAGTGGCAGGAGAGAACAGCGTTATACCACAGACACAGTGGCAGTACAGTGGAATTTTCTACATTGCATTTCACCTGCTCGCAAAAGCATGACTAATTTTTAGTCATTGCAGAAAGCTGAAAATGGAATGGGATGATGTGAGTTGCATGGGATGAGTATAGTTAACCTTTACAATACCCCTTATAAATGACACTTAGGTCTTGGAAAGCACATAGCCTGAAGTGTGCCAGAAGGCAGGAATAGAATCTGGGCTTGAGATCTAGCCACAAATGTTTTTCATTTTGTCAGTGCCATCCCAATCTCATTTGTTACATCCTTGAAACACACGTCGGCTTGCTGCTTCACAAGATGGCTTGGTTCATTCTTGTGGGGTAACTTCTTCACATTAAGGGTGGTGGGTGTATGGAACGAGCTGCCAGAGGAGGTAGTTGAGGCAGGGACTATCGCGACATTTAAGAAACAATCAGACAGGTACATGGATAGGACAGGTTTGGAGGGAGAAGGGACAAATGCAGGCAGGTGGAACTAGTGTAGATGGGACATGTTGGCCGGGCGTGAGCAAGCTGGGCTGTAGGGCATGTTTCCACGCTGTATGACTCAGAATTGATTAGTGTAGTAATGTTTCAAGTGATGCTTCATAAGAATTTAACGTGAAACTTTTCCTTTCATTTCTGCCCCTTTCCCATCATTATCAAGGCATTTATTCCTCCTCTTTCCCGATGTTTAGGAAGTGTTATGTCAGTCTACTATTTTGCTCATATGGCTAGTTTTGATGTGTAAAGGCCCTGTCCCACTTACGTGTCCTTGACACGCAAATTACGCGACCTCGTCGTCACGTTGAGGCGCACGGGCATCGAGTGGCAGCGCGGGGCCAGTCCCACTGAGAAGCGCAGCTCCGAAATTTTGTTGCGAACTAAATCTTTGCGCGCCACCGGCCTGTCGCGTAACTGATGGCCAAAGTGGGACAGGCCCAAGACCCTGGCGCGATGCAACGTCTCACCTCCAACAGCAGCAGAAGCAGGCAAACGATCGCCGAGCTCGGCCTGGGGCTCACGGCCGTTGCGGTCCGGTTCCGCCCCCACTCCTACTCCCAGAGCGGGGCCAAGTAAATTGAAGATAGACACAAAATGCAGGAGTAACTCAGCGGGATCGGCAGTATCTCTGGAGAGAAGGAATGAGTGACGTTTCGGGTCAAGACCCTTCTTTCAGACTGAAGAAGAGTCTCGACCCAAAACATCAGCCATTGCTTCTCTCCAGAGATGCTGCCGGTCCCGCTGAGTTGCTCCAGCATTTTGTGTCCATCTTCAAATGACCACGCGCTCCAGACGGCTGTGCGGATGCATGAATTCGCGTGCGACCTTCGCGAGACCGTCGCGCCTCAACGCGACCACGAGGTCGCGTAATTAGCGTGCCAAGGACACGTAAGTGGGACAGGGGCTTAAGATGTTAAGGCCTTTGGACATGAACAATGTATGGACCCTTATAGATGAGATTCTGTTCAAATCGCCTTCCTGCTCATTCAGTTTTAGGTAGTTCGTTAACGCTAAAGATTATCACAATCAATCATGACAATTCTAAAATGGTCCTTACACCTTTCCAGCGTAACATTAATAATGTGAACTGACTGATTATTCTTCATTCCATCTGACAGAACGATTTTGTTAAAATCTGAGTTTTGCTAACCATTGGTATTATGGGATATGTGCAAGGCAGCATATATGGAGTTGGGACACAAACTAGCCATAATTACATTGAAAGAAGTAACAGGCTCATAGGGTTAAATAGGCTTGTGTAGGAAGGAACTACAGGTGCTGGTTTTAACCGAAGATAGGCACAAAAAGCTTGAGTAACTGAGCGGGTCAGACAGCATCTCTGGAGAAAAGGAATAGGTGCCGTTTCGGGTCGAGACCCGTCTTGTTCTGTTCCAATTAATGCTTTGAGCTATTCTGGCGATCTAAGTGCAATAGATCAACTAGGATCACTTCACCTGGCACGGAACTGATGATTCAACCGGAGACTGCACAGCAATGAGAAAAATGTTCAACACATAAAAACAAGCATTGAAGTTTGGGTAAGGTTCTAAGGTTCTTATTCAAGTGTACACATGGCTCTAATTGCATGTTAGAGTAAACACTCCTTTGATTTTTACCGTGGAGAAAGATATGAGGACTGGGGAACTTGGGGCAGTTGATGGAAGTATCCTGAGGGCAGTCAATATTACAGTCGAGGAGGTGCTGAGCATCCTAATGCATATGATAGTAGATACATCGCCTAATCTGAGGAGACTGTTAAATTAAAATTTTAAATGTCAAATGTATGGCTGCATGGTAACTCAAATTCCACTGTACCTTAATTGGTTAAGTTACAATAAATGTGAACTTGAACTTGAACTGTGGGAGGCTAGAGAAGAAATTGCGGTATGTATAAGAAGGAACTGCAGATGCTGGTTTAAACCGAAGATAGACACAAAAGCTGGAGAAACTCAGCCTTACAGGCAGCATCTCTGGAGAGAAGGAATGGGTGATGTTTCGGGTTGAGACCCTTCAGGCTAGTTAGGGAAAAGATATAAACGATGAGAGAGATTAGGGAGAGTTATAGACGATGATGTCAAGAGATAAAGAACAATGAATGACAAAAAAGTAACAATGATAAGGGAAACAGGCCATTGTTAGCTGCCCTGTCTGAGATACGAGTCATCATTAAATATGGGTGAGGTGCTGGTGACTGGAGAATGGCAAATGTTGTGCCTTAATTTAAGAGGGGCTGCAATGAAAAGCCTGGAAACTCTGGGCTAAACGTGGGCAAGTGGAACCTGTCTAAATGGCACCTTGGTCGGCATGGGCAAGCTGAGTCAAACGGTGGCGCAACGGTAGAGTTGCTGCCTTGCAGCGAATGCAACGCTGGAGACCCGGGTTCGATCCCGATTACGGGTGCTGACTACGGAGTTTGTACATTCTCCCCGTGACCACGTGGGTTTTCTCCGAGATCTTTGGTTTCCTACCATATTCCTAAGACGTACAGGTTTGTAGGTTAATTGGCTTGGTAGATGTAGAAATTGTCCCTGGTGTGTGTAGGACAGTGTTAATGTGTGTGGGGATCGCTGGTTGGAGCAGACTCGGTGGGCCGAAGGGCCTTTCTAAACTAAAACAAAACTAAAAGGCCTCTGTGCTGTATGACTCTGCAAACTCAAGTAACAGTCATAGGTTCACCTTACTCGTGTATTTTGAACTGCCTTAACCTTCTAACAGTCTGCACAGACTACAATGAGCTCTCAACTGCAGCCACTTCGCCCAGACATGGCAACACAACACAAGCTGCCACACAGCTGGAAGCAGCAGGACTTACCCGATATAGAAAAGCCACTGAGGTAAACACAAAATGCTAGAGTCACTCAGCAGGAAAGGCCGCATCTCTGGATAGAAGAAATGGGTGACATCACCCATTCCTTCTCTCCAGGGATGCTGTCTGTCCCGCTGAGTTACTCCCGTATTTTGAGTCTATCCTCGGTGTAAACCAGCATCTGCAGTTCCTTCCAACTCATAGGAAGGCCACAGTAGCTTATACGCTAATATTCATGGAGGATCAGCTCTGAAGGGATGCTTTGATTAATACAGGATTAAATAATAGCCATATCCAATCCTTCTTCCCACATCCCACTTCCTTGTCATGGCACACTCTCTTCTGATTTAGAAACTAAAGATAATATAAACAATAGACAATAGTAAAGTAAAGTAAAGTAAAGTAAGTTTATTTATATAGCGCCTTTCTTTTTTTTTTTATTTTTTTTTTTTATTTTTTTATTTTTTAGAAGTACGGTAGATTACAGTAATGTACAACACGTATATATTAATACATTTTTTGTACCGCTTCACTTTTTTAAACTTTAAGAAAGAAAAAGAAAGAAGTAAGAAAAGTGAAGAAAGTGCGCAAAGGTTGTGAAGTGCAAAAGAGTGTTGGGAAAAGAAAGCCCCTTAGAAAAGAGGTTAGAGAAGGAAGTAAAGTTAGAAAATAGACCCTAGAAAAAAAAGAGAAAGAAAGAAGGAACAATCGCTCTATTATAACTCTTATACCATACTTCATAGAGAAGGAACTACCAACCAAGTCTATTTTTATTTTACCTCCCATTACCAGGTCCAGATACCTTTTATTTATTTATTTGTTTTTCTAAATTACTATTGCACCTCATGCTTGTAATAGGTCCAAAAACGTAGACCACGTCTTTTGAAATTGATCTACTTTGCCTACTAGGAGGAATCTCATCTCTTCCAGATGTAATGTTTCCAACATATTTGATGTCCACATTTTTATTGTTGGTGTGGGCGCATTTTTCCAGAATTTAAGTATAAGCTTTTTTCCCATTATTAGCCCATAATTGAGTAAATTCTTCTGATACACGTTTAATTCAGGAATACCTTCCGATATTCCAAAAATAATCCATTCTGGTTTTGGTACCAGTTTTATTTTGATTAATTTTGAAAAAATATCAAATATTTCAAACCAGAATTTTTGGATTTTTGTACAAAAAACAAAAGAATGTGCTATGGTAGCTTCTTGACATATACATTTATCACAGATTGGTGAGACGTTAGGAAAGATTTTATTTAGTTTGGTTTTTGAATAATATAATCTATGTAATGTTTTAAATTGGATAAGCGTATGTCGTACGTTGATCGAGCATTTATGCACCTGTAATAAATGATTATCCCAACTCTCTTTTGAAATTTTTATACCTAGATCTTGTTCCCAATCTCTTCTAATTCCATCTGTTGTGGGTATTTCTATATTTAAGATGATATTATATAAGTATGATATTAAATTAACTGATTCCGCCTTTGTCTTCATTGCTTCATCTAGTAAGTCGGAAGGCATATTATAATAATCTTTTGTGTGTGTTTTCAAATAGTCACAGATTTGTATATATTTAAAATATTGATTATTTTTCAAATTATATTTCAGTTGTAGTTGTTGGAATGATAGTAATTTTTCTAATTCATACAGATCTTCGAGCGTTTTAATTCCCATTCTTTCCCATTGTATAAATGCTTTATCTATGATTGAAGGTTTAAACGATGGGTTATTGACTATTGGTATTAAGAGAGATAGGTTTCTTAATTTTAGATTCTGTTTTATTTGCTTCCATGTTCTAATAGTGCTATATATAATTGGATTTTTATTATAATTTTTATTATTCAAATTTATTGGAGAGAGAATAATCGCTCCTATATTATTCGGGGAGCAATCCCCTTTTTCCATTATAATCCAGTCCACCTGCTGGGCAGAATTGTCCAGCAGGTGAATCATATTTTTAATATTTACTGCCCAGTTATAATACATAAAGTTAGGGAGCGCTAGACCCCCCAACTCTTTTCGTTTGTTAAGGTGTGTTCTTTGTATTCTGTGGGATTTGTAATCCCATATAAAATTTGTAATGTCTGAGTCCAGTTTTTTGAAAAACTTTTTTGGGAGATATATAGGTATTGATTGAAATAGGTAAAGGATTTGTGGTAAGAAAATCATTTTTATAGCATTTATCCTACCTATTAAGGACATCGGAAGTGTTTTCCAAAATTTAATCAGATTATTTAATTTCTTAAGTAGGGGATTATAATTAGCTTTAAACATATCATGGTAATTTCTAGTAATCTCAATTCCTAAATATTTGAATTTTTCCATAGCTATTTTAAAAGGGAATTTCCTGAGATGTGTTGAGTCTTTTGGTTTAATCGACATAATTTCACTTTTGTTCCAATTTATTCTATATCCTGAAAAGGATCCAAAGTCCTCAATTAAGTTTAATATATTTGGTATACTAATTTGTGGTTTTGTGATGTACAGTAGTACATCATCAGCATATAGGGATAGTTTGTTGTTTGAATATTTTGTGTTATAACCGTGAATATTCGAGTGTGTTCTTATTTTTTCAGCAAGGGGTTCAATTACCAAAGCAAATAACAGCGGTGATAGTGAACATCCTTGTCTGTTGCCCCTAGATAATTCGAATTTTGAAGATAATATATTATTAGTTAGTATTCTAGCCGTAGGTTTGTTATATAGTAGTTTTATCCATGCAATAAAGTTTTCTCCCAATTGGAATTTTTGCAATACTTTGATCATATAGTCCCATTCTACTTGATCAAACGCTTTTTCTGCGTCCAGTGAGATGATAGCTAACTCTTGGTCATAAGATTTATGTGAATGCATTATGTTAAGCAAACGTCTCAAATTATTAAATGAGTGTCTCTTAGGTATAAATCCTGTTTGATCCTCATGTATTAGTCTACTAACATACTTGCTTAATCTATTGGCTAATGTTTTTGCTATTATTTTCTGATCCGTATTTAACAAAGCAATAGCTCTATATGATCCTGGTTCTTCTATATTTTTATCTTTTTTAAGTATTAATATGATCGTTGATTCCGCTAGTGTTTCAGGTAGGTTTTGCTCTTTATAAGCATATGTATACATTTTTTGTAATCGTGGAGTAACTATATCATAAAAAGATTTATAAAATTCATTACTGAATCCGTCTGGTCCTGGTGTTTTTCCATTTTTTAGTGTTTTTATTGTGTCTTCTATCTCCTTAGAAGTAATTTGTGCTCCCAGTTCCTCTTGTTCCCTGCGTTCTAATTGTGGTAGATTACAATTATCTAAAAATTCTGAGATTTTATTATTGTCTATTGACGTTTTAGATGTGTATAGATTCTGGTAAAATTGAGCAAATCTTTTATTAATATCCTTGGGTAGTGTTAATACTTCCCCTCTATCTGATTTAATCTTTAATATTGCATTCTCTTTTTCCCGTTTTTTAAGTTGTCGTGCTAGAAGTTTGTGGGGTTTGTCCCCGAATTCGAAGTGTTCTTGTTTTGTGATTTGAAATAATGTTATAACTTTCTCTGACAGTAATTTATTTAACTGAAATTTCAGTAGTAGTATTTTATTATGTTTATCCATAGTTGGGTCTTTAGCATTATCTATATCTAACTGTTTTATTTGATCTTCTAAGTGTCTTTGTTCATTCTTATTCTTTTTATTTTGATAAGCTTGAAATGAAATAATGACTCCTCTTATAAATGCTTTGAAGGATTCCCATAATAACGTGGGGGATATCTCTGGTGTATCATTTAACTCAAAAAATAGATCCATCTGTTTTTTTAGATAGATACTCCCTTGAGGGTCTTTTAAAATTTGTGAGTTAAACCTCCAGAACGGTTTATTCATAGACATTCCTTCTAGTTTTAGAACAAAAGTTAACGGAGAATGATCTGAGATCGCATTAATATGATATTTAGGATTCAGAGATTGCGAAATTAATTTTGTATCCACTAGAAAATAGTCTATCCGTGAATATGTTTTATGCACCATTGAATAAAACGAGTAATCCCTTCCCGTCGGGTTTGCAATCCTCCATACATCTGTTATATTTGTGTTTTCCATATATGTGTGTAAGAGTTCACTGGTTTTAGATTTCGTCTGACCTTTTTGTTTTTGCATCGATTTATCTAAATAAGGATCTAAAACACAATTAAAATCTCCTCCGATTATAACATTTTGATAATTAGATTCTGCAATTATATTCAGAATTTTATTAAAAAATTGAGGGTTATCAAAGTTGGGCGCATATATGTTTACCAGCGTAATTGGCATATTATTGATCTCCCCTGCTACTATAAGATATCTCCCTTCCTTATCTAAAATAGTGTTCTTTGATTTAAATGGAATTCCTTTACGAATAATAATTGCAGTACCTCTAGATTTGGAGGTAAATGAAGAGTGAAATGTTTGGCCTATCCAGTTCGCCCTCAGTCTTGTCTGATCTTGCTGTTTAAGATGTGTTTCCTGTAGAAACGCTATGTCCGTGTTGTATGATTTCAACTGAGCTAGTATCTTGCCCCTTTTAATAGGTTCATTAATCCCCCTTATATTCCAACTACATAATGTGATTCCTCCTATTTTCTTTTGATTGTCGTCATGCATTTTTACCAATTTTAATGACCTTAATTATTGTGGTGCGTTCATACCTCCGGACTCTGGTTATTTTGGGAGTATTTCTATTATAGACTTCCTTGGTAGTTCTCCTGCGCGATTGTCCTTGAAGAAAAAACACACAGATGTGACATATTGTGATTAAAAAAAAGTATATATATAAATCAAATAAATTTACGGTGTCTAAAATTTCAACACCGTAGTGAGTGGCCCACTCGTCTGTGGGGTACGACATCCATAACGCTTCCGGCGTAGTTGGTATAAAGTTAGCCCCGCTGTATTTATTACCCAAAATCTATGGGGTCATTACCGTTTCCAATTCAGTTCTATTTCACCCAGTTACAATTTATATATATGTCAAATGTATTCGATTCCATATCCTACTCACTCTTTATCTCTTAACTATTTTAAAATGAATTTAGTATTGTTAAAGTGAGCGGTTTACTGAGTGGATTAACCGGAGTCAGGTTCCTGGAATTGTGCCAGGTGCCTGATCTCTTCTCCTCTCCACGAGCTGCGAACATAGGTGATAACTGCTGTCTGCGTTATGACGCAGGCACCACAGTTTTATCAGTTTCAAATATTATTTCTATATTAGTATTGTTAATTGTTAATTATGATTAATTCTCAGCATTTTGTAAAACTATATAAGCCGTATATATTTTTCATATCAACCTCGAGTGTATATTATCTCTTAACTATTTTAAATTGATTTTAATATTGTTAAAAAATGAGCTGTTCGCTGGAAGGGTTAACGGGAGTCTGGCTCCTGGAGTTATGCCAGGTACCCGGTCTCCCCCTCCCTCCACTCTCGAGCTGCATAGCACTTGCTGTTATCTGCTAAACAGAGCAGACTGCACATTTTTTATCTATTTCAATTGCTATTTCTATATTAGTATTGTTAATTGTTAATTATTATTAGTTCTCAGTTTTTTCAGTTTTTTATAAACAATATAAGCCATGTGATGTTTTTCACTCTCAGCCCAGCAGTTCGTCCCGTTATCAGGTTTTCCTCGTTTGAGCACGTAGTGTCCTTGAATTACATAGCACAATGTTCCAGCGAAGATAATAATGTCTAGCCACGTCTCACTAAGAATCTGTTGCTTGAAGTCAAATAAAAAATAAAAAATCAGTGTTCAGTTAATTCACTTTCCTTGTGATATTCTTGTTGGAAGAATAAGCAAGTTCATTTGTTCATGTCGTCTTGGTTTTCAGTCTCCAGTTGATGCAGCCTTAGTCGCGATTTCTTGAGCGTATTTGAGAGATTCATCCGAATTAGTGAATGTTTTTGACACTCCCTCAAAGGTGATACGCATTCTAGCCGGGTAAAACACTCCACACAAAACTCCCTTAACACCATAAAGAACTTCTCTGGTCTGTGAGAACTTTCTTCTCTTTTGCTCAATCTCATAAGGGTAGTCCCGTAGGAGTTTAATAGTATCACCTCTGTACATCATCTTCTCTCCGTGGTTGATTTTTTTCATCAGCGCTTCCATTGTTGAGATATCCCGAAGTTTAATTATGATCTGTCGTGGGTAGGCACGTTCTCCTTGAGATCTTGATTTAAATCTGGGGAGTCGATGTGCTACTTCAATTACAGGTACTTCTGGTAGCTTCAGTACGTGTTTAATTAGGTTGGCAGCGAACTCACAAACATTGTCCCCCTCAGCTCCCTCTTTTACACCACGTATTCTTATATTTTGACGTCTTGAGCGAGCTTCTAGGTCAACACATTTATTCGAAACCTTTGTGACTTGGTTCTTGAGACTATCTATTTCTGACTTCATAGTCTGCATCTCTCCAGCCATCACTTCCACAGCAGCTTCCAAATCATTCACTGCAGATGCATTTGCAGCCACAGTTTCGTGCACAGCCTCAAACATCTTTGTGGTCTCTTCTGCCACCTTTTCAATTTTTATCGATAGTCCTTTTTCCACACCTTCAATTCTTTTTTGGAGAGCCTCAATACCCTCAAGTATTTTATCATTACCGGCTATCAATTTACTGTTCCCAGCTTCCATATCATTTTTGATATCTCTTACCGAGTTTCTTAAGTCCTCCATTTCGGTTTTCTCTTTTGCAGATCGAGTAGCCATTCCAGAGACCTCTCCAGAGGTCAATTCTGAAGTTTCTTGCTGTTCCAGAGTCTTTAGCAGATGTTTTGAGATTTTCCTCTGTGGGCTCTGACCTGGAGATGTACTTTTCATTTAAAATGACTTTCCCTCCGTTAAAATCGCGGCGCTTACTGATGACGTCATCAGCACCGCGACATGAAGCTCCGGTAAGTTTTTAAAAACGGTCCCGACCTCCAGACCCGATTTTAACGCGAAAAATCGCGATTTTTTCAGCGGAGCTAAAAAGTTTGCGACTGCTAGCAGAGCATGTCGCAACCGGAAGTCTATATAGCGCCTTTCAATCAGATTACTGAAACCAAAGCGCTTTACAGACAATTAACCATATAAATAAAAAATAAAAAGGTAGAATAAAAAAGACACGACACACTATTTAGAGATTCAACATGAACATCCCCCCACAGCAGAGTCGACACTCTCCACCGTGAGGGAAAGGCACCAAAGTGTCCAGTCCTGCTCCTAGTCCACCCGAGATCGGGGCCAGTCTGAGGGCTCCGCAGCCAGTCGCCGCAACGGCAGCCCGATGTGGTAGGCCCCACCCGCCGGGAAGCTGGAACACCGGCAACGGGTGGAAAGTCCTCAACGGCTTGGAAGTGTCTGGAGGGGCCGCTCCCTCCCCGGAGACTGCGACGCCCGTAGTCCTCAGGCCGCGCCGGTTGGATCTTCGACTCTGACTCCGCGGTGTTTTCGACCCAGCGCCGCCCGCCCGCGGCAGGACGCCCTCAGACCGCAGACCGCTGCTTGATGTTGGTGGTCGGCGGTCACAGCACTCCGGAGCGGCGACCCGGCAAGGCATCGCCCGCTCCGTGTTGGTGTCCCAGCGCTGCGCCGCCGAAGCTGTGGTCCCGGCAGGAACGCTGCTCCAGCCCGATGGAAGGCCGCATGGGGAGAGCGAAGATGCGATTCGGAGGAAAACCGCATCTCCGACCAGGTAGGACTGGGGTTAAAGCAGTTTCCCCACCCCCCACATAGAAAGAATAGACCTCCAAATAAAAATTATAGACAATAAAAAGGGTTAGAAGACGGACTGCAGGCAGGCAGCCCGCACAACCGGCGCCCACTCCTGCACATCCGCCATCTTTATCAGTGCAGGAGTAGGCCATTCGGCCCTTCGAGTCAGCACCGCCATTCAATGTGATCATGGCTGATCATCCACATTCAATACCCCGTTCCTGCCTTCTCCCCATATCCCCTGACTCCGCTATCTGTAAGAGCTCTCTCTTGAAAGCATCTGGAGAACCGGCCTCCACCGTCTTCCGAGGCAGAGAATTCCACAGACTCACACTCTGTGTAAAAAAGGTTTTTCCTCATCTAAATGGCTTACCCTTTATTCTTAAACTGTGGCCCCTGGTTCTGGACTCCCCCAACATCAGGAACATGTTTCCTGCCTTTACGGTGTCCAAACCTTTAATAATCTTATTTGATTCAATAAGATCCCCTCTCATCCTTCTAAATTCCAGAGTATACAAGCCCAGCCGCTCCATTCTATCAACATATGACAGTCCCGCCCTCCCGGGAATTAACCTGGCAAACCTCCACTGCCCAATCTTCCCCAGTCGCTTTCATCTTAGTATGTCACTCTCATTGAGACTGTCCAATTTTAATTACAGAAGAGATATAATCTAAGATTGACACAAAATGCTGGAATAACTCTGATTCTGAAGAAGGGTCTTGACCCAAAACATCACCCATTCCTTCTCTCCAAAGATGCTGCCTGTCCCGCTGGTTACGCCAGCATCTACAGTTCCTTCCTACACAGTGATAGAATCTAGTCAGGTAGTGCTTGAACAAATACAAGAGCAAGTGGCAAAGCAGTTCTCCGGGTGATATCCTGAGGGAAATAAAAATGTCGACCTCTCTCAAGATGATGCCATTCAACAAAAACAGTGTATTTATACAGTATCTTTTTCAATGTAAAATACCAAGTTTGCCTCATGAGCTATGCCAGTCAACATTTGATACCAGTTGACCATATGGTCATTTGGGCGGCATGGTGGCGCAGCGGTAGAGTTGCTGCCTCACAGCACCAGGGACCCGGGTTAGATCCTGACTACGGGTGCTGTCTATACGGAGTTTGTACATGATCTGCGTGGTTTTTCTCCGAGATCTTCGCTTTCCTCCCACACTCCAAAGACGGACAGGTCCATAGGTTAATTGGCTTGGTATAAATGTAAATTGTCCCTTGTGTGTGTAGGATAGTGCTAGTGAATGGGGATTGCTGGTCGGCGCAGATTTGGTGGGCCGAAGGGCCTGTTTCCATGCTGCACCTCTAAACTAAACTAAACGAAGCAATTAAAAGATAGGATATAAATATCCACCTATAAAGGAAAAAAAGTGAAGAGATGGAAAGATCGGGGGGAAATTCCATAATTTAAGTGCTTGGAGCTGAGGTTTTGGTCAGCAGGAATGGAATGTCGAAAGTTTGCAAAGATCAGAAGGCCAGAAATGGAGGAATGGAGATATCCTGTTGGGATATGGAATATGTTTGACATGGGGAAAGGTGAGGCCAGTGGTTTGAAAGTCATCTTAAGCCTCCTTCAGTCATGTCTGACCATGGGTACCTCCAGGGTGCTATTCCCTATATGGAGGATGCCTGTGCATGACTTTGTTTAACGTGGGGAGACTGGTGCACAGACAGCCGACCCACGGTTCTTGACAGATCTGGGTCAGGATCCAGTGGCATGGGGTCCAAGACGACCGGAGACCCTTTTCTGCTGCAGCCTTCATCCGCCTTCCCAGCCGTTGTGACGCTCCATTGAGGTCAGCCACCGTCCTGCGCCTGTTCCACCGTTGAGGTCTTGGTTGGATTGCTCCTTGTCAGAGACCTCCCCCTCGACCTTACCGCCATGGGTGGCCCTACCAGGAGCATAGCTCCGGACGGCATCGCTCTCAGGATCTCAGGACCACACAATCTTCTCCACCACAACAAGGTGACAATCCACGGTGAAGTGTTTGAAAATAACGGTGAGGATTTTCCACGGAATTGCTGAATTGGGAACTGTTGTAGGCCAACGAGCATGGGCAGCACAGTCTGGATGACCCTAAGATTGTCCATTGAGGGAAGGTGGTCATGAGTGGGTGGTGGCAGTTAAGTCTAGCTATAACAGTGGCAACTTTGAGTATTACATGGGATCAAGGGTGACTCAACTGGCCAAATGGATCCAGTATTGGCATGGTGGAAGGTGTCGGAGGGTAGCAGTGGAGGGTTGTTTTACAGGTTGGTGGCCCATGACCAGGGATCGGTTCTAGGTCCCCTGCAATTTGTCACACACATTAACAACTTGGATGGTACGATTAGTAAGTTTGCAGATCGCACCAAAATTGGCGGTGGGGTGGACAGTGACGAAGGTTGTCTAGGGTCACACCAGAAAAGACCAATTAGGAAAACGGGCAAAGGAAGGGAAAATGAAATTTAACTGAGACAAGTGATGACTTTTGGTAAATGCAGGACTTAACATTAAATGACAGGGCTCTGGGGGGTTTGTAGAACAGAGTGTTATTGGGGTATAAATACAGAGTTCCCTGAAGGTGGCAACATGTGTCGACAAGGTCATGAAGAAGGTGCTTCACACGCTTGCCTTCATCAGACTGGGCATTGAGTGCAAGAGTTACAGTGGTGTCATGCTATAGCTGTGTTGGACATTGGTAAGTCTGCATAAGGTCATAAGTGATAGGAGTAGAATTAGGTCATTCGGCCCATCAAGTCTACTCAACCATTCAATCATGGATGATTGATCTCTGCCTCTTAACCCCATTATCCTGCCTTCTCCCGATAACCTCTGACACCTGTACTAATCAAGAATCTATCTATCTTTGTCTTAAAAATATCCATTGACTTGGCCTCCACAGCCTTCTGTGGCAAAGGATTCCACAGATTCACCAACCTCTGACTAAAGAGGTGCATCTAGAATACAGTTCTAGTCATCATGCCACTGTAAGAATGTGTTTAAGCTAGAGAGAGTGTATAAAAGATTCACAAGGATAATGCTGGAACTGGAAGGCTTGAGTCATAAGGAGAGACTAGACAGGCTGAGACTGTTCATGGAGCTAAAGAGGTTGAGGGGCTTCTTCAGTCTGAAGAAGGGTCTCAACCCGAAACATCACTCATTCCTTCAATAGGAGCCATTCATGCTTAGGCTAGTTACTGTTAGCATATATTATTATTTTGTCTAGATATTTCTTGCAGAATTATTTTGAATGCTTGGAGGTGGGCTTTTGATACGTAGATGAACGTTACATATAACAAAACCACAGGGAATGGTCAAATCAGACTGGAGCGGGCACGGGAAAAGGAATACAGTTTTTACCAGATCAGCAGAGAGTGAGAGAGAATGGAAAGTTACAGCTTGTTTGAGAATAAAGAATACCTGGTATGAATCATCTCTTTGTTTGTACAACTATTTCAATAAAGAATCAATTAAACTGGAAATAACGACTGGAGGAACCGTTTCTTTTTATCGTCTGCGTACGATCACTCCTCCTTGCCAGTACAGTAATGGCAATGGAAAGTTGGACATTGGAAAAGTGAAATTGCTATTACACCTATCCAAAGCTGCTGCCTGTTCCGCTGAGTTACTCCAACTTTTTGTGTCTATCTTCGGTTTAAACCAGCATCTGCAGTTCCTTCCTACACATAAGGAGGTTGAAGGGTGACCTTATTGAGGTATATAAAACCATGAGGGGCCTAGGTAAGATGGATTGTCACAGTCTATTTTCCCAAGGTAGGGGATTCTTAAATACAAGAGAACTTAGGTTTCAGGTGAGAGGGCAATGTTTTAAAGGAGATGTGAGGCTCAGGTTTTTCTGACAGAGGGTATTAAGTATATGAGACAAGCTGCCAGAGGAAGTGGTAGAGATAGGTGTAGTTACAATGCTAAAAAAACATAAGGACGGATTCATGGATAGGAATGGTTCAGAAGGAAATGGGAAAAAACACAGGCAAATGAGACAAGCTCAGCAAGGCACTTTAGTTTAGACGAGTTGGGCTGAAGGGACGGTTTCCATGTTATTATTAAAGATAGACACAAAATGCTGGAGTAACTCAGCGGACAGGCATCATCTCTGGAGAGAAGGAATAGGTGGCGTTTCTGGTCGCGACTCTTCTTCAGACGGAGTCAGGGGAGAGGGAGAGAGATAAGGAAGGGTAAGGTGTGAAAACGAGACATCAAAAGATTTCAAGATCAGGGAAAATGTAGAATAGATCATTGTTAGCTCCATATCCCTTCAAACCTGGCCTATCTATGTCTAACTGTTTCTTAAATGTTGGGATAGTCCCTGCCTCAACTACTTCCTTTGGTAGCTTGTTCCATACACCCACAACCCTTTGTATGGAAAAGTTACCCCTCAGATTCCTATTAAATAATTTCCGCTTCACCTTAAACCTCTGGCCCTCAATTCACCAAGAGACTCTGCGTCTACCTGGTCAAGATTCAAGAGAGTTTATTGTCATGTGTCCCTGATAGGACAATGACATTCTTGCTTTGCTTCAGCCTGTTGCTGAAGGTGCTCCTCAGGTTGACCAGTGTGTCATGGAGGGGGTGAGCTGTATTGTCCAGAATGCTCCGCAGTTTGAGGAGCATCCTCCCCTCCAAGACCACCTCCCATGAATCCAACTCCGCCCCCAGGATGGAGCCAGCCTTCCTGTTAAGAAGGAACTGCAGATGCTGGAAAATCGAAGGTACACAAAAATGCTGGAGAAACTCAGCGGGTGCAGCAGCATCTATGGAGCGAAGGAAATAGGCAACGTTTCGAAACGTTGCCAATTTCCTTCGCTCCATAGATGCTGCTGCACCCGCTGAGTTTCTCCAGCATTTTTGTGTACCTTCCTGTCAAGCTTGTTGATCCTATTGGCGTCCGCAGCCTTCGCCCTGCTGCCCCAGCACACGGCAGCGAAGAAGATGGTACTGGCTGCCACCGATTGATATAATTAAGAGAGGGTATTGGCTGGGGTAGTGGCAACTCTGGGGTCAGAAAAAGGTTTTGCACTGATTGACGTCATTATCTGTCTGTTCTGTATTGTTCCAGTGGGTGCTCATTGTGCACTGTCCTAGTCATCATCATTATGTTTCCTGCAGCAATTTCCCTGACATCATCTCCCAAATGTATCATTGTGCACAAAGTGCACTTTTTTGAAGCAGAACAGCGCTCACTGCACCTGGGATCTATTTATGGCAGGGGATGTACTTTATACAGTACACACACACGCTGTAGATATATATTTATAAATCCTACATTGATTAGAGTACTCATTGAAGGAAAATCTCAAGATGTAGGTTACCATTGAAAGGCAAAGGATTAAGGATAAGAAACTGTAGGTCCAAGTATTATTATCCAGATATGATCAGTAACTGGCTCAAATATCCTGGTTAAAAGATAAAAGAAAATATTGGCTTTGTGGAAATGTTGCCATTATATAAAGGCTTAAAATGAATGTTGTTTTTATTTTATTCCAAGGCTATAATTGAAAAACCACTGCAATAAACTTCCCTCTGCCACAAATATAAATTTTATTTTCAAAAATAATGTAGCATAATCAAAATAAACTAAAAGTGCAGAACAAACCTTGTAATACAACTGTGTAGTATATTATTTAGTTTAGTTTAGAGATGCAGCGAGCCCACCAAGTCCGCACCGACTAGCGATCCCCGCACATTAACACTACCCTGCACTAGGGACAAGTTACATTTATACCAAGCCGTTTTACCTACAAACCTGTACGTCTTTGGAGTGTGGGAGGAAACTGAAGATCTCCGAGAAAACCCATGCAGGTCACGTGGAGAACGTATAAACTCCGTACAGACAGCACTCGTAGTCAGGATCAAACCTGGGTCTCTGGCACTGTAAGGCAGCAACTCTAGCACTGCACCACCATGCTGCCCTCATATTATTAGACCATTATATATTAGAGAATAACAGAAGGCCTCTATAGCGCAGTGAAAGGTTAAGATTGTTTTCTAAATAATGGATCTTTAATCTTTGAATCAGCAGGCAAGGCCAGTTAAGTTAATTCTAATAGGATGCCAGCTGATAGATGTTGTGTAAATCTAATGGTCTGCACATGCTGGCTTTTTCACTGGCTCAGTAATTCTCCCGATTGTGATAAATTACACCTTTTGTTTGGGACCACTATTGATTTTATGTCCTAAATATGCATCATTCTTTATTCAACTTCCTTTCCCAGTTGGTATTATTCTTTACTAGACTAAATGGGATCCGTTGGGGGGGCTGGTCCCCCAACGCAATATTCTACCTCTCCACCAATTCCAATATTGGTGGCCTGTTGAGGGGGGGGGGCCTTTCTGGAGCGCTAGTATGGGTGTTGTGGGCCGAAGGGACTGGTTTCCAGAGGGCTAGTATGGACATTGTGGGCCAAATGGATTATTCGGCTGGCAGCTCAGTCACTAAGGCCTGGTGGTCTGGCAGCTCAGTCACTCAGGCCTGGTTGGCTGGCAGCTCAAGTCACTCAGGCCTGGTGGGCTACAGCTCAATCACTCAGGCCTGGTGGGCTGGCAGCTCAGTCATTCAGGCCTGGTGGTCTGGCAGCTCAGTCACTCAAGCCTGGTGGGCTGGCAGCTCAGTCACTCAGGCCTGGTGGGCTGGCAGCTCAGTCACTCAGGCCTGGTGGGCTGGCAGCTCAGAAGGCCAGAAATTCTGCCCAAAACAGGTGAGAGGCTCTGAGAGAGAAGGGAGAGAGGGAGGAGAATCAATTTTAGACATTTTTTCAAATTTTTCTGCAGATCACAGCAATGAAGGAGGAAAGTCCATCCTGGCCTGGATCTCACAGGGAGCCAATGAAGGGAGGGAGTAAAATACTGGGGTGAGGTTTAATACTTGCAGGGGGAATACTTACTGATGGGCCGAAGGGACTCCTCCTGGGCTAGTACAGGCCTGATGGGCCAAAGGGGCTCTTTTAAAAATAAAAAAAACTGATTGAAATCTCAGTGAAAGGCACTTTTTTTCGACTTTTCCTGGCCTGGCACGGGCCATTTGAGCCAAGATGCTCCTCCTGGGCTAATAAGGGCATTTTGGGCAAAAGCGACTGGTTTCTCGGCTAATAAGGGCCTTGTGGGCCGTAATTAGTGGTTTCAGGCAGGCCAAACAACTCATTCATTTCATTTCCATTTCCATTGCAGTTTCAAGCACATGGCACGCCAAACAGCTCATTGCATTTTCATTTCATTTCCATTTCCATTGCAGTTTCAAGCACAGGGCAGGACGAATAGCTCATTGCATTTTCATTTCATTTCCGTTGCCTATGCAGTTTCAAGCACAGGGCAGGCCTAACAGCTCATTGCATTTTCATTTCACTTCCATTGCCATTGCAGTTTCAAGCACAGGGCAGGCCAAGCCAAGCTGCTCATTGCATTTTCATTTCACTACCATTGCCATTGCAGTTTCAAGCACAGGGCATGTCAAGCCAAGTTGCCCATTGCATTTTCATTTCACTACCATTGCCATTGCAGTTTCAAGCACAGGGCAGGCCAAGCCAAACATCTCATTGCATTTTCATTTCACTTCCATTGCCATTGCAGTTTCAAGCACAAGGCAGGCCAAGCCAAACAGCTCATTGCATTTTCATTGCACTTCCATTGCCATTGCAGCTTCAAGCACAGTGCAGACCAAGCCAAACTGCTCATTATATTTTCATTTCACTTCCATTGCCATTGCAGTTTCAAGCACAAGGCAGGCCAAGCCAAACAGCTCATTGCATTTTCATTTCACTTCCATTGCCATTGCAGTTTCAAGCACAGGGCACGCCAAGCCAAAGCTCATTGCATTTTAATTTCACTTCCATTGCCATTGCAGTTTCAAGCACAGGGCAGGCCAATCCAAAGTGTTCATTGCATTTTCATTTCACTTCCATTGCCATTGCAGTTTCAAACAGGGCAGGCCAAGCCAAACAGCTCATTGCATTTTCATTTCACTTCCATTGCCATCGCAGTTTCAAGCACAGGGCTGGCCAAGCCAAACAGCTCATTGCATTTTCATTTCACTTCCATTGCCATTACAGTTTGAAGCACTAGGTAGACCAAACAACTAATTTCATTTTCATTAAGGGCTAAAAATCATTTATTGCAAGTACATTGCAGACTCACAGTTCAGTTGATTCACAGCCTAGAATGAGAATTGTGGCCTCCCCTCACAATCTTGCAGAATGACTGAATCATGTTCAGGTATCCGGGGTTTTATAGTCCTGCCCCCCCCCCCACCCCCGCCCCCTGGAAGGGGCGTTAACTTCATCGTGATTATTGACAGGCGAGAGGATCCCAAGGTTTTTTTAAAACAATTTTTTTTATTTTTCAACGATGGGAAAAATCCTCGAGGCCTGCTCGGCGGAGGACTGTAAGTAAGATGGCCAAAATCATAGCGATATATAGTAGCGTTTTGTCTAAAATCAATATACAGCACAGACAGGAAGTGGTCAAGATGAGACTTTTAATTATATAGATGTAATCTCCATCTTGGAGATTGCTTTTCTTTCTGTTCATGTTTTCTTCACAGGATATTCCTTGCAGTCAAGAATGGCTTCCTTTCACTCCAGTTATATATTTTTTTAAAGATTTCAGGATAGCCCCGAAGTGGACTCTGCCACCTGATGTTAGATAGGCTAATTGGTTAATTGAAGACACAAAATGCTGGTTAATTGAAGATACAAAAGGCTCAGCGAGACAGGCAGCATCTCTGGAGAGAATGAATAGATGACATTTTGACTTGAAACCCTTCATCAGTCAGGGAAAGGGAAACTAGAGGTATGACAAGGTACAGAACAAAGCAGAGTCCGCAACGATGATTCTGGAAATAGACACAAAATGCTGGAGTAACTCAGCGGGACAGGCAGCATCTCTGGATAGAAGGAATGGGTGACATTTCAGGTCGAGACTCTTCTCCAGACTGGCCAGGCATTCAGTCTCACTCTGAAGAAGGGTCTCGACCCGAAACATCAC
>JAXLNO010001692.1:0-20769 GCA_038087875.1 Malacoraja senta
CACCTGCCTGCGTTTGGCCCATACCCCTCCAAACCTGTCCTATCCATGTACCTGTCTAACTGTTTTTTAAACGTTGGGATAGTCCCAGACTCAACTACCTCCTCCGGCAGCTCGTTCCATACACCCACCACCCTCTGTGTGAAAAAGTTACCCCTCAGATTCCTATTAAATCTTTTCCCCTTCACCTTGAACCTGTGTCCTCTGGTCTTGATTCCCCTACTCTGGGCAAGAGACTCTGTGCATCTACCCGATTTATTCCTCTCATGATTTTATACACCTCTATAAGATCACCCCTCATCCTCCTGCGCTCCATGGAATAGAGACCCAGCCTACTCAACCTCTCCCTGTAGCTCACACCCTCTAGTCCTGACCCGTACTAATCAAGAATCTATCTATCCCTGCCTTAAAAATATCCACTGACTTGTGGCCTCCACAGCCGTCTGTGGCAAAGAATTCCACAGATTCACCACCCTCTGGCTAAAGAAATTCCTCCTCATCTCCTTCCTGAAGGAACGTCCTTTAATTCTGAGGCTGTGCCTCTGGTCCTAGACTCTCCCACTTGTGGAAACACCCTCTCCATATCCACTCTATCCAGGCCTTTCACTATTCTGTACGTTTCAATGAGGGACCCCTCATCCTTCTAAACTCCAGCGAGTACAGGCCCAGTGCGTCAAACGCTCATTATAGACAACAGTCAATAAGTGCAGGAGGAGGCCACTCGGCCCTTCGAGGCAGCACCGCCATTCAATGTGATCATGGCTGGTCATCACCCCGTTCCTGCTTTCTCCCCATATCCCTTGATTCCGTTAGCCCTAAGAGCTAAATCTAACTCTCTCTTGAAAACATCCAGTGAATTGTCCTCCACTGCCTTCTGTGAATTCCTCAGATTCACAACTCTCTGGGTGAAAACATTTTTTTCTCATCTCAGTCCTAAAAGGCCTACCCCTTATTCTTAAACTGTGACCCCTGGTTCTGGACTCCCCCAACATCGGGAACATTTTTTCCTGTATCTAGCCTGTCCAATCCCTTAATAATTTTATATGTTTCTATAAGATCCCCTCTCACCCTTATACATTCCAGTCGATCCATTCTTTCATCATTTAAGTCTCACAGCGTGGAAACAGGCCCTTCAGCCCAACTTGCCCACACCGACCAACATTGAAACATACTGAATAGTGAAAGGCCTGGATAGAGTGGATGTGGAGAGGATGTTTCCACTAGTGGGAGAGTCTAGGACCAGAGGTCACAGCCCCAGAATTAAAGGATGTTCCTTTAGGAAGGAGATGAGGAGGAATTTCTTTAGTCAGAGGGTGGTGAATCTGTGGGAATCTTTGCCACAGACGGCTGTGGAGGCCACAAGTCAGTGGATATGGCACCTGGTTCTGAACTCCCCCAACATCAGGGAACATCTTTCCTGCATCTATCCTGTCCAATCCCTTAAGAATGGTATCTGTTTCTGTAAGATCCCCTCTCAACCTTCTAAATTCCCGCGGATACAAGCCCAGTCGACCCGTCCTTTGTAAGTCATCGACTCTGTGCAGGTAAGACATTGACTCTGTAATCCTCAGTAACATTATAACGTTGTAACACTATATTCTGCAGTGTGTGTGTGTGTGTGTGTGCTTAATTGTGTTCAAGTCTAGAATGAATTGAGGAGGTGGCAGGGAGACAAAGCTTCTCACTGTAAACGCGACAATGTCGAACCTGAACCCGTAATAATAAAATATGAATTAAAAGTCTCTTCCACCATCCCTCCCTAAGCAGCATGCCATGTATCTTATTAGGCCCTGCAGGTGACTCCACCTGTAAGTCTTCTGAGACACCCGATACCTGCTCCTGTTCAATGGAAACGTATTATATGAGGTTTCACCGACCCACCACAGAAATCTTCAATCACAAAGTCCTTTCCCCTTGGCAACCGGGCCACAAACTTCATCCGACCTGGATGTGACGAGGATGGTTCCACAATTAAACATGGAAACATAGACAATAGGTGCAGGAGTAGGCCATTCGGCCCTTCGAGCCAGCACCGCCACTCAACATGATCATGGCTGATCATCCCCAATCAGTACCCCGTTCCTGCCTTCTCCCCATATCCCTTGATTCCGTTAGCCCCAAGAGCTAAATCTAACTCTCTCTTGAAAACATCCAGTGAGTCGGCCTCCACTGCCCTCTGTGGCAGAGAATTCCACAGATTCACAACTCTCTGGGTGAATAGGTTTTTCCTCATCTCAGTCCCAAATGGCCGACCCCTTGTTCTTAAACTGTATGCCCTCTGGTTCTGGACTCCCCCAACATCGGGAACATTTTTCCTGCATCTAGCCTGTCCAATCCCTTGATAAGTTTATATGTTTCTATGTACTTTACTTGCCTGTTATCTCTCCAGGATATGGTGAAGGCTGGGCCATTCGGTCCCATCGAGCCAGCACCGCCATTCAATGTGATCATGGCTGATCATCCACAATCAGTACCCCGTTCCTGCCTTCTCCCCATATCCTTGATTCCGTTAGCCCTAAGAGCTAAATTTAACTTTCAGTGAATTGGACTCCACCGCCTTCTGTGGCAGAGAATTGGACTGGAAGTAAAGTTCTGGAGTAACTCAGTGGATCAGGCAGTACCCTTGGAGAGAAGGAGAGGAGAGGTTTTGTGTTGTGGACCTTTATGCAGTGATTATGGGGCCCGTTATAGAGTTCATAGGTTCATAAGTGATTGGAGCAGAATTAAGCCATTTGTCTCATCAAGTCTACTCTGCCATTCAATCATGGCTGATCTATCTTTCCCTCTCAACCCCATTCTCATCCTCCAGCCTACTCAACCTCTCCCTGTAGCTCACACCCTCTAGTCCTGGCAACATCCTCGTAAATCTTCTCTGCACCTTTCAGCTTGACGACATCGTTCCTATAACACGGTGCCCACAACTGAACACAATATTCTAAATGGGGTCTCACCAACGTCTTATACAACTGCAACATGACCTCCCAACTTCTATACTCAATACTCCGACTTGGAGAGTCTTGGACCAGAGGGCACAGCCTCAGAATTAAAGGACGTTCCTTTAGGAAGGAGATGAGATGGAATTTCTTCACTCAGAGGGTGGTGAATCTGTGGAATTCTTTGCCACAGACGGCTGTGGAGGCCACAAGTCAGTGGATATTTTTAAGTCAAGTCAAGTCACTTTTATTTCTATAGCACATTTAAAAACCAACTCTCGTTGACCAAAGTGCTTTGCCTTGGTGGAGGTACTAATGTTATACAACATTGGTTCATAGATTAAGTACATACATAAATACATACATATAGCCCTCACTCAGAGGACGTCAAGAAAGGCTTGAGAGTAAAGATGAGTTTTAAGTCTCGACTCATTTAAGGCAGAGATAGATAGATTCTTGATTAGTACGGGTGACAGGGGTTTTGGGGAGAAGGCAGGAGAATGGGGTTAGGAGGGAGAGATAGATCAGCCATGATTGAATGGCGGAGTAGACTTGATGAGCTGAATGGCCTAATTCTGCTCCAATCCCTTATGACCTTATGACCTTAAGACCTAATGCGGGCAGGTAGGACTGGTGTTGCTGGGACATGTTGGTTGGTGTGGGGAAGGGCCTATTTCCATGCCGTATCACTCACTGATTCTATGAGTCCAGAGATGCTGCTTGACCCGCTGAGCTACAGTGGCTATTTGTGTGTGTCAGCGGTGAGGTGTGTGTCCTTGCTGGAGGGAGGGAGGGAGGGGAGGGAGGGAGGGAGGCTGCTGTTCCGTGGGAGTTGGGACAGTCTTTTTTTTTGAAAATATTTTTTATTGGAGATACGTACACAACCTATTTACATCATTACAGTCTTACATTTTTAAATTGATAATATTGTCAACTTATTATTACAATGTCTCCAATACCTTTTGCCTTTTTTTTTTTAAAACTAAATAGAACTAAAGAGATAGATGAAGTAAAGAAAGAAAAGAAAGAGAAGAAAAACAACAACAAAAAACAAAACAAAAACAAAAAACAAAACAAAACAAAAAAAACAACAACAAAAAAGGAAAAAGATAGTTAAAGAAGAATGGAAAAATTTATTAAAATAAAAAACTTCATTCGAGATATATTCGTACATTTCTAAGTATAGCATTTCATCCATTCTTTAGCCCGAGTGCTAGTCAGGTTCCTGTGCTGAACTGTTCTGACCCTTTAAGTAATCAATAAAAGGAGACCATGTTCCAACGAATAATTCCTGTTTGTCCAACAGGGAGAATCTGATTCTTTCCACGTTTAAGGTCTCCGTCATTTCTATAATCCACATTTTGATTGTGGGGGTCGTAGGGCCTTTCCAAAATTTTAGAATTAATTTTTTTCCTGTGATTAAACTATAATCAATAAAGTTTCTTTGTGTTGTTCTAAATGTTTGATTTAATTCTAATATTCCAAGTATTATTAATTTTGGATCTGGGTCCAATTGTGTGCTGGTTATTTTAGATATTATACTGAAAATATTTACCCAGAATTTTTTAATTTTTATACAGTTTGCAAACATATGAGATAAGGTAGCTTCTAAATGTTGACATTTATCACATATAGGTGAGATATGTTGAAAGATTTTATGTAATTTTGTTTTGAATAATGTAACCTATGTATTACTTTAAATTGTATTAAAGAATGTCTGGCGTTTAATGAACATTGATGTATGTGTTGTAAACTTTCTTCCCAAGTATCTTTCGTTATTATTTGTTTTAATTCTTTTTCCCATGTTTGTCTGTGTAAGTCCGTCGATGGAATGTCACTGTCTAATAAGATATTATATATATAAGATATTAATTTTTCTGTATTAGGATGTTTATTCCAACATTCATCAAGAATTTCTGAATTTCTAATTCGAAAATTTTGAGTATTCGATTTTACATAATCTCTAAGTTGAAGGATATCTGAAATAATCATTTCCTCGAAGTCCATAAGTCTGTTGCAACTCCTGAAATGTCAGAAAAGTGCCTTCCTTGTAAAGTTGTCCCATATTTTTAATTCCATAATTCTTCCATTGTGTAAAACCCCCGTCCAACCATGAGGGTTTAAACAAAGGGTTATTCACAATTGGAAGAAAAAGTGAATTCTGACCTGGCCCGGGTCAGCATTGGCTTGGCAAGCGGACGCTGGCTGTTCCACTCACCCCATTAAGCGCTGGCTCTGGGGAACCAGCCGACCAACCCCACACGCTGGGAATGTCTGGGAGCTGTGGATCGCGGCTCTTTTCTCTCTCACAGGGATATCATTGAGAAACAGGGAGCAGAGAGAACCAATCTTCTCTCAGCACCGCGACTTGTCATCAACTCTAGTCTAGTGCAGTTTAGAGATACAGCGCGGAAACAGGCCCTTCGGCCCACCGAGTCGGTGCCGGCCAGTGATCCCCGCACACTAACACTATCCTACACACACTAGGGACAATTTACATTTACACCAAGCCAATTAACCTACAAACCTGCACGTCTTTGGAGTGTGGGAGGAAACCGGAGCACCCGGAGAAAACCCACGCAGGTCACGGGGAGAACGTACAAACTCCAGGAACAATTTCCTATTTTATCGAAGCCAATTAACCTACAAACCTTTAGTTTAGTTTAGTTTAGAGATACAGCACGGAAACAGGCCCTTCGGCCCACCGAGTCCGCGCCGACCAAAGATAGCGGACTTCAGGGGATATGGGGAGAAGGCAGGAACGGGGTACTGATTGGGGATGATCAGCCATGATCACATTGAATGGCGGGTGCTGGCTTGAAGGGCCGAATGGCCTACTCCTGCACCTATTGTCTATTGACCAGCGATCCCCGCGCACTAGCACTATCCGACACACACTGGGGACAATTTACAGGTTTACTGAATGCAAGTAACCGACAAACCTGCACGTCTTTGGAGTGGGGGGAGGAAACCGGAGCGCCCGGAGAAAACCCACGCAGGTCACGGGGAGAACGTGCAAACTCCGTGCAGACAGCACCCGGATGGAACCAGGGTCTCTGGCGCTGTGAGGCAGCAGCTCTACCCGCTGCGTCACCGTGACGCCCTTTGGAAGGCTTGCATAAGTTGGATAGGCTGAGATTCTCGTTGTAGTGGCATAGCAGGCTAATGCATGACCTGACAGCGCTTCATAGAGTCAGAAGGACATAGATAAGGTCATGTGATAGGAGCAGAATGAGCAGAATTAGGCCATTCGGCCCACCGCCTACTCTGCCATTCAATCACGGCTGATCTATCTCTCCCTCCTAACCCCATTCTCCTGCCTTCTCCCCATAACCCTGACACTGTCTTTTTCCCAGGGTGAGGGCTTTAAAAGGGCACAGGATTAAGGTGAGAGGAGAAAGATGTGTGAAGGAACTCAAAGAGAAACTTTTTCACACAGAGGGTGGTGGGTGTATGGAACAAGCTGCCAGAGGAAGTAGTTGAGGCTGGGACTATCCCAACGTTTAAGAAGCAGTTAGACAGGTAGATGAACGGGAAAGGTTTAGAGGGATACGGGCCAAACGCAGGCCGGTGGGACCATTCGGCCCATCAAGTCTACTTCGCCATTCAATCATGGCTGATCTATCTCTCCCTCCTAACCCCATTCTCCTGCCTTCTCCCCATCACCCTGACACCCGTACTGATCAAGAATCTATCTATCTCTGCCTTACTCCAAAGACGTACAGGTTTGTAGGTTAATTGGCTTGGTGAATGTAAAAATTGTCCGTTGTGTGTGTAGGATAGTGTTAGTGTGCGGGGATCACTAGTCAGCGCGGACCTGGTGGCCGAAGGGCCTGTTTCTGTATCTCTAAACTAAAGTAAGAATATCCACTGACATAGCCTCCACAGCCGTCTGTGGCAATGAATTCCACAGATTCACCACCCTCTGGCTGAAGAAATTCCTCCCCATCTACTTTCTAAAGGAACGTCTTTTTATTCTGAGGCTGTGCCGTCTGGTCCTAGACTCTCCATTAGTGGTCGTGTACACCTCTATAAGACCACCCGTCATCCTCCTGCGCTCCAAGGAATAGAGTCCTAGCCTGCTCAACCTCTCCCTGTAGCTCGGGCCCTCGATGTCCTGGCAACATCCTTGTTAATCTTTGCTGCACGCTTTCCATATTAATGGCATCTTTCCTCCAGCAGTGGTGACCAAAACTGAAGATAATTCTCCCAAGATAGACACAGAGTTCTGGAGTAACTCAGCGGGTCAGGCAGCATCTGTGGAGAACATGGATAGGTGACGTTTCACAGAGTGCTGGAGTAACTCAGCGGGTCAGGCAGCATCTGTGGAGAACATGGATAGGTGACGTTTCACAGAGTGCTGGAGTAACTCAGCGGGTCAGGCAGCATCTGTGGAGAGAAGGAATGGGTGACGTTTCGGGTGGAGACCCTTCTTCAGACTGGTTAGGGATAAGGGAAACGAGAGCTATAGACAGTGATGTGGAGAGATAAAGAACAATGAATGAAAGATGCCAAAATTAACGATGATAAAGGAAACAGGCCATCGTTAGCTGTTTGTTGGGTGAAAACGAGAAGCTTGTGCGACTTCGGTGGGGGAGGGATGGAGAGAGAGGGAATGCTTGGGCTACCTGAAGTGAGAGAATTCAATAATCATACCACTGGGCTGTAAGCTGCCCAAGCAAAATATGAAATGCTGTTCCTCCACTTTGCGTTTAGCCTCACTCTGACAAAGGAGGAGACCTAGGGCAGCAAGGTCAGTGTGGGAATGGAAGGAGAATTAAAGTGCCCAGCAACCGGGAGATCAGGTTGGTTCAGGGCGGGGGGGCTGGGGGGGAGGGGGGCTGAGGAGGTGTTCCGCGAAACGATTGCCTTCCCAGCAATACTCACAAAGCAGTCTCACCAGCGTCTTGTACATCTGTAAGATCGATATTATCAGTGCTGGTTTATAAACACAGGCAGACATGAATTCATCACTGAAATAAACGTTTTAATCAGAGCATCTTATCGAGTAGCGGCCCGCAGCATCACCTACACGTCCCCTGGAGGTAACACTCAAACCTCTGAACAAATGAAAACTATATAATAATCTGAGTCCTGTGCGGTTTGCTGATATTACTGGTGGCGCTACATTAACAGGTGTCACAGTGTGATGCTTGTCCCACAACGGCCAACATGCCCACAGATGGCCATCATGCACACACCGTGCCAACATGCCCACAATGCCAACATGCCCACACCGGCCAACATGCCCACAAGGCCAACATGCCATAACGGCCAACATGCCCACAATGGCCAACATGCCCACAACGGCCAACATGCCCACAATGGCCAACATGCCCACAATGGCCAACATGCCCACACCGCCAACATGCCCACAATGGCCAACATGCCATAACGGCCAACATGCCCACAATGGCCAACATGCCCACAACGGCGCAACATGCCCACAATGGCCACATGCCCACAACGTCAACATGCCCACAATGGCCAACATGCCACAATTGCCAACATGCCCACACCGGCCAACATGCCCACAATGGCCAACATGCCCACAACGGCCAACATGCCCACACCGGCCAACATGCCCACACCGGCCAACATGCCCACAATGGCCAACATGCCCACAACGGCCAACATGCCCACACCGGCCACATGCCCACACCGGCCAACATGCCCACAATGGCCAACATGCCCACAACGGCCAACATGCCCACACCGGCCAACATGCCCACAACAGCCAACATGCCCACAGCCGCAACATGCCCACACTGACCAACATGCCCACAACGGCCAACATGCCCACACTGAGCAACATGCCCACACTGACCAACATGCCCACACCGGCCAACTGCCCACACCGGCCAACATGCACACACTGACCAACATGCCCACATTGACCGACATGCCCACACTGGCCAACATGCCCACACCGGCCAACATGCCCACTGACCAACATGCCCACACTGAGCAACATGCCCACACTGACCAACATGCCCACACCGGCCCACACCGGCCAACATGCCCACACCGGTCAACATGCCCACACTGACCAACATGCCCACACTGACCAACATGCCCACACCTCAGGTCCAACATGCCCACACTGACCAACATGCCCACACTGACCAACATGCCCACACCGGTCAACATGCCCACACTGACCAACATGCCCACACTGACCAACATGCCCACAATGGCCAACATGCCCACAACGGCCAACATGCCCACAATGACCAACATGCCCACACTGACCAACATGCCCACACTGGCCAACAAGCCCACACTGACCAACATGCCCACACTGACCAACATGCCCACACACCGCGCCCGCACCGGCCAACATGCCCACACCGGCCAACATGCCCACATGATATGATACTAGAGCTTGTATACTCTGGAATTTGCTGAGAGAATGCAGCGGCTGGGCTTGTACACTCTGGAATTTAGAAGGATGAGAGGGTATCTTATTGAAACATATAAGATTATTAAGGGTTTGGACACACTAGAGGCAGAAAACATGTTCCCGATGTTGGGAGAGTCCAGAACCAGGGGGCCACAGTTTAAGAATAAGGAGTAAGCCATTTAGAAGGGGAGATGAGGAAACACTTTTTCTCACAGAGAGTTGTGAGTCTGTGGAATTCTCTGCCTCAGAGGGCGGTGGAGGCAGGTTCTCTGGATACTTTCAAGAGAGAGCTAGATAGAGCTCTTAAAGATAGCGGAGTCAGGGGATATGGGGTGAAGGCAGGAACGGGGGTACTGATTGCGGATGATCAGCCATGATCACAGTAAATGGCGGTGCTGGCTTGAAGGCCAAATGGTCTACTCCTGATAGTCTATTGTCTATCACTTGCCCGGCTTTGTCCTGCCCTCTTCTCTCCTGGCTTTCACCCCTTTGCTCTTCTCCTCCTCTCCCACATCTCCCACATCCCCCTCATCACCAAAGTCAAGCATCAGTAATTATCCTTTCTATTTATTCTTTGAAATGTGGGACATTACTAATCCTGCCGACATTATATCACCAATGAGGTAGATGGGAGGTCAGGACCGCTCTCTAGTTGGTGAGAGGACGGTTCAGTTGCCTGATAACAGCCGGGAAGAAACTGTCCCTGAATCTGGAGGTGTGCGTTCGTTTTCACACTTCTGTACCTCTTGCCCGATGGGAGAGGGGAGATGAGGGAGTGACCGGGGTGAGACTGGTCCTTGATTATGCTGCTGGCCTTGCCGAGGCAGCGTGAGGTGTAGATGGAGGCGATGGATGGGAGGTTGGTTTTATGGTAACATGTAAGATGTGGTGCTGGAGTAACTCAGCGGGTCAGGCAGCTTCTGTGTTGAACATGGATAGGTGACATAGAAACATAGAAAATAGATGCTGGAGGAGGCCATTCGGCCCTTCGAGCCAGCACCGCCATTCATTGTGATCATGGCTGATCGTCCCCAATCAATAACCCGTGCCTGCCTTCTCCCCATATCCCTTGATTCCACTAGTCCCTAGAGCTCTATCTAACTCTCTCTTAAATCCATCCAGTGAATTGGCCTCCACTGCCCTCTGTGTCAGAGAATTCCACAAATTCACAACTCTCTGAGTGAAAAAGTTTTTTCTCATCTCAGTTTTAAATGGCCTCCCCTTTATTCTTAGACTGTGGCCCCCTGGTTCTGGACTCCCCGAACATCAGGAACATTTTTCCTGCATCTAGCTTGTCCAGTCCTTTTATAATTTTATACGTTTCTGTAAGATCCCCCCTCATCCATCTAAACTCCAGTGAATACAAGCCTAGTCTTTCCAATCTTTCCTCCTATGATAGTCCCGCCATCCCGGGAATTAACCTACACTGCACTCCCTCAATAGCAAGGATGTCCTTCCTCAAATTAGGGGACCAAAACTGCACACAATACTCCAGGTGTGATCTCACTGGGGCCCTGTACAACTGCAGAAGGACCTCTTTGCTCCTAAACTCAACTCCTCTTGTTATGAAGGCCAACAGGCCAAAACTGCACACAATACTGCCAAGGAATGGGTGACGTTTCGGGTCGAGGCCCTTCTTCAGGCTGAGGGTTAGGAGAAAGGGAACCGAGAGATATGGACGGCACATAGAACAAATGAACGAGAGATATGCAAAATGAAACAATGATCAAGGAAAGGTGGAACCCACAATGGTCCATTGTGGGCTGTGTGGTAGGTGATAACGAGTCATACAGACAGTGAAAGATGTGTGGGTTGGTAAGTTAATTGGCTGCTGGATATGCCCCTCTTAAGAGAGGGGTAGGAATCTAGGGGAGCTGATGAAGAAATTAGGAGAATTTAAAAACCCAGCTGAATGCTAGATGACTGTAAAGGGTGCGCATAGTTAGCATGAACTCGCTGGGCCAGAGGGACTGTTTCCAGCATATGTTATTTTTATAACTCTAAAAAGCATTACATAAATAAAGGAGATAGGAAAGGATTCAAGAGAATGGCCATGGTGGCCACGGTGGCGCAGCGGTGGAGTTGCTGCCTTACAGCGAATGCAGCGCCGGTGTCCCGGGTTCCATCCCGACTACATAGATACATAGATACATAGAAAATAGGTGCAGGAGTAGGCCATTCGGCCCTTCGAGCCTGCACCGCCATTCAATATGATCATGGCTGATCATCCAACTCAGTATCCCGTACCTGCCTTCTCTCCATACCCCCTGATCCCTTTAGCCACAAGGGCCACATCTAACTCCCTCTTAAATATAGCCAATGAACTGGCCTCAACTACCCTCTGTGGCAGAGAGTTCCAGAGATTCACCACTCTCTGTGTGAAAAGGTTTTTTCTCATCTCGGTCTTAAAGGATTTCCCCCTTATCCTTAAGCTGTGATCCCCTTGTCCTGGACTTCCCCAACATCGGGAACAATCTTCCTGCATCTAGCCTGTCCAACCCCATAAGAGTTTTGTACGTTTCTATAAGATCCCCCCTCAATCTCCTAAATTCTAGCGAGTATAAGCCAAGTCTATACAGTCTTTCTTCATATGAAAGGCCTGCCATCCCAGGAATCAGTCTGGTGAACCTTCTCTGCACTCCCTCTATGGCTATAATGTCCTTCCTCAGATTTGGAAGGACTACGGGTGCTGTCTGTACGGAGTTTGTACGTTCTATCCTTGACCTGCGTGGGATTTCTCCGAGATCTTCGGTTTCCTCCCACACTCCCTCAAAGACGTACAGGTTTGTTGGTTAATTGGCTTGGTAAATTGGTAACAATTGTTCTTAGTGTGTGTGTAGGATAGTGTTAATGTGCGGGGATCGCTGGTCGGTATAAGAATATGGGGTAAGCCATTTAAAACGGAGACGAGGAAACACTTTTTCTCACAGAGAGTTGTGAGTCTGTGGAATTCTCTGCCTCAGAGGGCGCTGGAGGCCAGTTCTCTGGATACTTTCAAGAGAGAGCTAGATAGGGCTCTTAAAGATAGCGGAGTCAGGGGAGAAAGCAGGAACGGGGTACTAATTGGGGATGATCAGCCATGATCACATCGAATGGCGGTGCTGGCTCGAAGGGCTGAATGGCCTACTCCTGCACCTATTGTCTATTGTGTGGTCTCACCAGGGCCCTGTACAACTGCAGAAGGACCTCCTTGCTCCTAAACTCAACTCCTTTTGTTATGAAGGCCAACAGGCCAAAACTGCACACAATACTCCAGGTGTGGTCTCACCAGGGCCCTGTACAACTGCAGAGAGACCTCTTTACTCCTGTACTCTGGGGGGCTGGGGCAACTCGGTGAATGTTGGGTAGGAGCTGGCCAGGAATGGATAGGTTTGCGTGCTGCCTGCATGGAGCAGAGAGAGCGGGGAGAGGTGGTGAGATTCCCCGACGGCTCCTCAGGCTCTGCAGCAAGCTGTCGGATGACAAGTCCTCTCTTGTCAAAGTCCTTCGTGGAAACTTCCCAAAAGTCCCGCTGGCGAAGGGGCTGGGCGGCAAATACCGGTCCTACCACATCACCCAATAACACATCGAAAATAGTACACTGTAGACGAGCAAACAAAGGCTGGACTGCATCGACAGATTAGCGGGGTGTGCGCCCACAATACCTGCAGACAGTTTAATTGGAGGTAGGAGGAGCGTGGGGGGGTGAGTGTGCGTGATTAGAGAGGGGTGCGTACAAACACAGGTAGGGAGCAGCTTCGCCAGCTACCTGTTGCCATTCCCACATGGAATGTAAACACAGGATCAACATTTGAAACCACCTCAAGAAAGAGAATTTGTTATTTACTCAGAGACCTATTCCTCCTGTATGCAGTAATCTCCTCCCTAAGTCTATTGACATTGTATCTGGCTCGAAGTGCCGAATGGCTTCCTCCTGCACCTATTTTCTATTTTCTATATCTGTGTTTGGGCATATCACGGTCCCGTGTACCGAGGTACAGTGAAAGGCTTTGTTTTGCATTCAGTCCGAAACAGATTTGATAATACAGTACATAATTCTGAAGAAGGGTCTCGACCCGAAACATCACCCATTCCTTCTCTCCACAGATGCTGCCTGACCCGCTGAGTTACTCCAGCACTCAGTGAAACGTCACCTATCCATGTTCTCCACAGATGCTGCCTGTCCCGCTGAGTTACTCCAGCACGTTATGTCTTTCTTCGGTGTAAACCAGCACCTGCAGTTCCTTCCTGCACATAAATACAATCAGTTCAAACTCCAGTCCAATAGGTAGAGCAAAGGGGAAGATACAGAGTGCAGAATATAGTTCTCAGCATTGTAGCGCATCAGTTCCACAGACAAAGTCCAATGTCCGCAATGGGGTAGAGGTGAATCGGACATTACAATAGACAATAGACAATAGACAATAGGTGCAGGAGTAGGCCATTCGCCCCTTCGAGCCAGCACCACCATTCAATGTGATCATGGCTGATCATCCCCAATCAGTACCCCGTTCCTGCCTTCTCCCCATATCCCCTGACTCCGCTATCTTTAAGAGCCCTATCTAGCTCTCTCTTGAAAGTATCCAGAGAACCGGCCTCCACCGCCCTCTGAGACAGAGAATTCCACAGACTCACAACTCTCTGTGTGAAAAAGTGTTTCCTCGTCTCCGTTCTAAATGGCTTACCCATAATTCTGGGGTGGGAGATTGCAACCTTCACGTGGTCCGCCCTGTTTCGACGAATGCAATCAACCTGCCGTGCACAATTAAATAAGATCAAATAGAACAAGTTGTCCTACAACTTTAGGCTGTGCACGTCATACGCAAGAAGGACACTTATCCTTAAACTGTGTGGCCCCTGGTTCTGGACTCCCCCAACATCGGGAACATGTTTCCTGCCTCTAGCGTGTCCGAGCCCTTAATAATCTTATATGTTTCAATAAGATTCCCTCTCATCCTTCTAAACTCCAGAGTATACAAGCCCAGCCGCTCCATTCTCTCAGCGTATGACAATCCCGCCATCCCGGGAATTAACCTTGTAAACCTACGCTGCACTCCCTCAATAGCAAGAATGTCCTTCCTCAAATTAGGGGACCAAAGCTGCACACAATACTCCAGGTGTGGTCTCACTAGGGCTCCGTACAACTGCAGAAGGACATCTTTGCTCCTATACTCAACTCCTCTTGTTATGAAGGCCAGAAGTTGCAAGTTGGCTTTCTGCACTGCCTGCTGTACCTGCATGCTTAATTTCGGTGACTACCTTAGGTGAGGTATAGCAGGGAATCTATCATGGCAGGCTATAATCTTCTCAAGCTTCTGAAGGCTGTACAGATACATGAAAAGGGAATAACATTTAGTGCAAGGTAAAGACACTAAAGTCCGAACAAGATTTGTTCATCATTGAGGTAGATCGTAGTTCAGGACCGCTCTCTGGTTGTATCTGGTAATAAAAAGCTCACTGACAGGAATTAGCCTAGGCAGGTTTGTCTGACTCCGGCACTGATCCTAACCCCAGGGCATGTGGAGTGTGTAGGAGCTAATGAACCAACTTATCGTCACGCGTAATACCAGCCCAGCAACATGGCGGTCAATCAGCAAGGTCCCGTGCCGCTAACGGCCAACTGGCCGGACAAAACGCCGCCGTGATTTTTGATCCCCTAATTTGAGGAAGGACATTCTTGCTATTGGGGGAGTGCAGCGTAGGCATCGCAGGTGCAGTTTAGTGTAGATAAATGTGAGGTTATCCACTTTGGTGGCAAAAACAGGAAGGCAGATTATTATCTAAATGGCGTCTAGTTGGGGGTCCTTGTACATCAGTCTATGAAGGTAAGCATGCAGGTACAGCAGGCAGTGAAGAAAGCGAATGGCATGTTGGCCTTTATAACAAGAGGAATCGAATATAGGAGCAAAGAGGTCCTTCTGCAGTTGTACAGGACCCTAGTGAGACCATACCTGGAGTATTGTGTGCAGTTTTGGTCTCCAAATTTGAGGAAGGACATTCTTGCTATTGAGGGAGTGCAGCGTAGGTTTACAAGGTTAATTCCCGGGATGGCGGGACTGTCATATGCTGAGAGAATGGAGCAGCTGGGCTTGTGCACTCTGGAGTTTAGAAGGATGAGAGGGTATCTCATTGAAACATCTAAGATTGTTAAGGGTTTGGACACGCTAGATGCAGGAAACATGTTCCCGATGTTGGGGGAGTCCATAACCAGGGGCACAGTTTAAGAATAAGGAGTAAGCCATTTAGAACGGAGACTTGGAAACACTTTTTCACACAGAGAGTGGTGAGTCTGTGGAATTCTCTGCCTCAGAGGGCGGTGGAGGCTGGTTCTCTGGATGCTTTCAAGAGAGAGCTAGATAGGGCTCTAAAAAATAGCGGAGTCAGGGAATATGGGGAGAAGGCAGGAACGGGGTACTGATTGGGGATGATCAGCCATGATCACATTGAATGGCGGTGCTGTCTCGAAGGGCCGAATGGCCTACTCCTGCACCTATTGTCTATTGGAACCCCTTCACCGCCTCTCCCACACCATGCCCCTCTCTCAGCTTCCACTAAGACCCCAAAGGTTTGTGCCTGACACGAGAGGGTAATAAAATATGTTTTTAAACGCGGGCACCTGAAGTATTCTCATGGAGGGATGGACTGAAACATTGTGTCTGGGCCTCGCCACCAACAAGTCCCAGCAGGGCAGACAAGTGTGGAATCAATCCCAACATCACACATGTGATAGCTGCGATGTGTTGAGAGCTACACGCCAGCTTTGAGAATCCATTTACCCACATTAAATCCTTCAGCTGCTTTCTGCTTGAGTTCAGCTCTGCAAACCGGGCCAACAATGGCCCCCACTCTCTCAGCTGAACCACGCAGCTGCGATCCACTTAACCCCCTGTCTGCTGGCTTCGCAACTTGGCCGGCACGGCGGCGCAGCGGGTAGAGCTGCTGCCTCACGGCGCCAGACACCCAGTTTTCATCCCGACCACAGGTGCTGTCTGTACGGAGTTTGCACGTTCTCCCGTGACCTGCGTGGGTTTTCTCCGGGTCGCGGGGAGAACGTGCAAATATCCACGTCACCTATCCATGTTCTCCACAGATGCTGCCTGACCCGCTGAGTTACTCCAGCACTCTGTGAAACGTCACCTATCCATGTTCTCCACAGATGCTGCCTGACCCACTGAGTTACTGTGCTGTGTTTTTGTCTTTGCTGAGCAGCTGATCAGATTTGGCCGTTGACTGCGAGTGTGAGATGAGGAGTGAGATGGAGTCGTGACAACACTCCACTGTTGCCAGAGATTGTCACGCCTGCTTAGCCCTTGTGATTGCAATCTCTTCCAAGGACATCGCTGCTGCTTGCAGTAGTCACAGCAAGCCCACCTTGGTGCCTACCTGCCCCAGTCACCTCTCCAAACCCCTCTAACCCCCCGGCCTCTTCCCCTTCTCCCCTCTCCCATCGTGCAAGAGGTGTAGAAGTGTCGGGACAGAATTATGCCATTCAGCTCATCGAGCCTAGTTTGGTTTCGTTAAACTTTGAGATACAATCAAGAAATCGCAGTGAATTGTGGACGCAGCCCAGACCATCACACAAACTAACCTCCCATCCATCGCCTCCATCTACACCTCACGCTGCCTCGGCAAGGCCAGCAGCATAATCAAGGACCAGCCTCACCCCGGTCACTCCCTCTTCTCCCCTCTCCCATCGGGCAAGAGGTACAGAAGTGTGAAAACGAACACCTCCAGATTCAGGGACAGTTTCTTCCCGGCTGTTATCAGGCAACTGAACCGTCCTCTCACCAACTAGAGAGCGGTCCTGACCTCCCATCTACCTCATTGGAGACCCTCGGACTATCCTTGATCGGACTTTGCTGACTTTACCTTGCACTAAACATTATTCCCTTTATCCTGTATCTGTACACTGTGGACGGCTCGATTGTAAGCATGTATTGTCTTTCCGCTGACTGGTTAGCACGCAACAAAAGCTTTTCACTGTACCTCGGTACACGGGACAGTAAACTAATCTGAACCAGTCAGCGGAAAGACAATACATGATTACAATCGAGCCATTCACAGTGTACAGATACAGGATAAGGAAAATCTCTTTTGATGTCATACAATTAAAAGCAACAGATCACTCAAAAACACATTTTAACATGAACATCCACCAGTGACTCCTACACATTCCTCACTGTGATGGAAGGCAAAATAAAGTTTGTCCCTTCCCTTTGTTCTTCCTCGGTCGGGGGCCTCGAGCCCCCCGTTGACGGGACGATCTTGAATCCCGTAGCCGGCGGCGTTTGGCCCTCCGCGTCGAGGCATTCAGCTGCTGCATCGGGGGGATGTCAGCTGCCCCGCGCCGTGCGATCGAACCTTGCGTCGGGGCTGGTTGAACCTTCTGCGGCGTTGGAGCTCCCGACTCAGCCTCTCCCGAGACTGCGAGCCCTTGTTGGTAAGTCAGCAGGCCGCGGTGGGAGCGATCCCAGGCAAGGGATCAGCTCCGATGTTATGTCCACGGTGGGGCTCACGACAGTCTGAGGCGGTCTCCAGCTCCAGCGATGGTAGGCCGCAGAGCCCAGAGAATGTGATCCGAAAAATGGATCACATCTCCCCCCCACACAAAACAAACCGAGCAACATTAATACACACTTTCAACAAACGCTAAAAATTAAAAAAAGATGAAAAAACGAACAGATTGCCGGCAGGGCGGCCATCTCCCCTGGATAGACACTAGACAATAGGTGCAGGAGTAGGCCATTTGGCCCTTCGAGCCAGCACCGCCATTCAATGTGATCATGGCTGATCATCCCCAATCAGTACCCCGTTCCTGCCTTCTCCCCATATCCCCTGACTCCGCTATCTATAAGAGCCCTATCTAGCTCTCTCTTGAAAGCATCCAGAGAACCTGCCTCCACCGCCCTCTGAGGATAGGTGATGATTTGGGGTGGAGAACCTTCTTCTCCAGAGATGCTGCCTGTCCCGCTGTGATACTCCACCTCCATGTGTCTATCTTCGGTTTAATCCAGAACCTGCAGTTCCTTGCTTAAACCTATCCCTGATAAGGTGGGCCGAAGGGCCTGTGGGTGCGCCGTGCAGCTGTGTGAGTTGTTAGGGCTGCAATGGGTTAAGTTGCTGCAGCTGCAGTCACCTGGACTCAACGATCCGGGGAAACAAGTGAGCCATTGTTGACTGCGTCTCCGCGCATCTGCTGATTTGATAAGGTGGATCTACATTGTGCTGGATGTCAAAGCCTCTGTTATCGGCCGTATCAGGTAGCAGGCATCTGTCGGCCCCCACTCTCTGTACCATGGCTGCCACAGTTTATATAATAGTCTGCTCATGATGTGGTCCTGGCCACAACTCATACCTGGCCCGGTGCTCACCTTCACAAGTGATATCAGCAGAATTAGGCCATTCGGCCCATCAAGTCGACTCCGCCACTCAATCGTGGTCGATCCGTACTAATCAAGAATCTGTCTATCTCTGCCTTAAATATGTCCACTGACTTGTGGCCTCCACAGCCGTCTGTGGCAAAGAATCCCACAGATTCATCACCCCTCACCCCCGCGTCCCCACTCACCCTCGCCCCCCCTCACCCTCGCCCCCCTCACCCTCACACCCCCCCCACACCTCCAACCCACTCACCCCCGACCCCCTCACCCCCACCCCTCCCTCAACCCCGCCCCCTCCTCACCCCCACCCCCCCCCCCCCACAATGAAAACCAGCTCCATTTGATTTATTCCACAGATTCGCCATCAGGGGGACGTGAGCCAAACGCCGGCAAATGGGACCAGCAGAGGTGGGGCATCTTGGTCAGCATGGGCAAGATGGGCCGAAGGGCCTCTCACCATGTTCCACATGACTCAATCAGTCTTTACCAGAGTGAAGGTACTTCACAGGTCATAAGGTATTAAGTGACAGGAGCAGAATTAGGCCGTTCGGCCCATCAAGTCTATTCCGCCATTCAATCACGGCTGATCTATCTCTCCCTCCTAACCCCATTCTCCTGCCTTCTCCCCATAACCCCTGACACCCGCACTGATCTAGAATCTATCTATCTCCGCCTTAAATATATCCACTGACTTGTGGCCTCCACAGCCGTCTGTGGCAAAGAATCCCACAGATTCACCACCCTCTGGCTAAAGAAATTCCTCCTCATCTCCTTCCTAAAGGAACGTCCTTTAATTCTGAGACTGTGCCCTCTGGTCCTAGACTCTCCCACTAGTGGAAACATCCTCTCCACATCCACTCTATCCAGGCCTTTCACTATTCTGTACGTTTCAATGAGGTCCCCCCCCCTCATTCTTCTAAACTCCAGCGAGTACAGGCCCAGTGCCGACAAACGTTCATCATATGTTAACCCACTCATTCCTGGGATGGTTCTTGTAAATTCTTGACATTACTGCTGGTCTGTCCAGTAAGGCTGTATGTGTGGAGCAGAAAAATAAAAAGGCAGTGTTTAAGAAGGAACTGCAGAGGCTGGAAAAAGCGAAGGTAGACAAAAATGCTGGAGAAACTCAGCGGCTGAGGCAGCGTCTATGGAGCGAAGGAATAGGTGACGTTTCGGGTCGAGACCCTTCTTCAGACTGATGTGGGGGGGGGGATAGGAAGAAGAAAGGAAGAGATGGAGACAGTGGGATGTGGGAGAGCTGGGAAGGGGAGGGGAAGGAGGGAGAAAGCAGGGACTACCTGAAATTGGAGAAGTCAATGTTCATACCGCTGGGGTGTAAACTGCCCAAGCGAAATATGAGGTGCTGCTCCTCCAATTTGCAGTGGGACTCACTCTGGCCATGGAGGAGGCCCAGGACAGAAAGGTCGGATTCGGAATGGGAGGGGGAGTTGAAGCGCTGAGCCACCGGAGATCAGGTTGGTTATTGCGAACTGAGCGGAGGTGTTGGGCGAAGCGATCGCCGAGCCTGCGCTTGGTCTCACCGATGTGAGCAGCTGACACCTAGAGCAGCGGATGCAATAGATGAGGTTGGAGGAGGTGCAGGTGAACCTCTGCCGCACTGATCACTTTGTTTGGGGTGCACTGCAGCCCCCTAATAGTCAAGGGGAATTTGAGGAATAAATATGGCAGCAGATTGCAGGCAGCTGCAAGACAAACAGGGCTGTTGTAGATGGCGACTTAACTTCCCCAATATAGACTGGGATTGTCATCATGCCAAGGGCTTAGACTGGCTGGGATTTGTGAAATGTGTTCAGCAAAGTTTCTTCAAGCAATATGTATTGGGCCTGACATGGGAGCAGACAAAGTCTTCGTTTAGTTTAGAGATACAGCACAGAAACAGGCCATTTGGCCCACCGAGTCCGCGCCAGCCAGCGATCCCCGCATACTAACACTAGATTGTTAAGGGCTTGGACACACTAGAGGCAGGAAACATGTTCCCGATGTTGGGGGAGTCCAGAACCAGGGGCCACAGTTTAAGAATAAGGGGTAAGCCATTTAGAACAGAGACGAGGAAACA
>JAXLNO010001692.1:20969-47912 GCA_038087875.1 Malacoraja senta
TATACACACACACATACACATACACACACACACACACACACATATACACACACACACACACACACATGCACACACACACATGCACACACACACATGCACACACACACATGCACACACACACATGCACACACACACATGCACACACACACATGCACACACACACATGCACACACACACATGCACACACACACATGCACACACACATATGCACACACACACATGCACACACACACATGCACACACACACATGCACACACACACATGCACACACACACATGCACACACACACATGCACACACACACATGCACACACACACATGCACACACACACATGCACACACACACATGCACACACACACATGCACAACACACACATGCACACACACACATGCACACACACACATGCACACACACACATGCACACACACACATGCACACACACACATGCACACACACACATGCACACACACACATGCCACACACACGCACGCATATACACACATACGCACACATGCACACACACACATATACACACACATATACACACCACACACATACACACACACACACTAACACAAATACACACACACGCACATATACACACACACACACACACATATACACACACATATATATACACACACACACCACTCACACCATACTCACGCACACACGCACATATACACACACACACACACACACACATATACACACACATATATATACACACACACCATTCACACTCGCACCACACTCACGCACACACGCACACCTCTGCACAGATGGAGGTTAGAGTCACAGAGTGATACAGCACGGAAACAGGCCCTTCAGCCCATCTTGCCCACAACCGGCCAACATGCCCCAGCTACACCAGTCCCACCTGCCGGCGTTTGGCCCATATCCCTCCAAACCTGTCCTATCCCTTATTCCTAAACTGTGACGCCTGGTTCTGAACATCGGGAACATTTTTCCTGCATCTAGCCTGTCCAATCCCTTCAGAATTGTACATGTTTCTATAAGATTACCTCTCATCCTTCTAGCCAGCGAATACAAGCCCAGTCGACCCATTCTTTCATCATATGTCAGTCCCCAGGCAAGACAGATTAATTGCTGGGTAGAAATGTCAAAAACTAGACTAAGCTGTGAGGCTGGGGCAGGGGAAAGTTGGACACCTCTGATCCCAGGAATGAGTGGGTTAACCTATGATGAGCGTTTGTCGGCACTGGGCCTGTACTCGCTGGAGTTTAGAAGGATGAGGGGGGGATCTCATTGAAACGTACAGAATAGTGAAAGGCCCGGATAGAGTGGATGTGGAGAGGATGTTTCCACTAGTGGGAGAGTCTAGGACCAGAGGTCACAGCGGGTAGAGCTGCTGCCTCACAGCGCTGGAGACCCGGGTTCCATCCTGACTACGGGTGCTGTCCTGTACGGAGTTTGTACGTTCTCCCCCGTGACCTGCGTGGGTTTTCTCCGGGTGCTCCGGTTTCCTCCCACACTCCAAAGACGTGCAGGTTTGTAGGTTAATTGGCTTGGTGTAAATGTAAATTGTCCCCAGTGTGTGTAGGATAGTGTTAGTGTGCGGGGATCGCTGGTCGGCACGGACTCGGTGGGCCGAAGGGCCTGTTTCCGCGCTGTATCTCTACACTAAACTAAAGATAGACAGATGAAGCTCAGCGGGACAGGCAGCATCTGTGGAGAGAAGGAATATGTGACGTTTCGGGTCGAGACCCTTCTTCAGACTGAGAGTCGGTGGGGGGGGGGGGGAGAGGGAGACACAGAGATAAGGAAGGGTGAGGTGTGAAAACATCAGATCAAAGAGGACAATGGGCAAGGAGATGTGGAATGGTTCATTGTCAGCTGAGGGGAAGCTGACATCGAGGAGTCCAATCAGTAAAATTTAATCGGGAGAGATTGGAACTAGTGTGAGAACTGGGGAGTGATGGAGAGAGAGGGGAAGAGAGGGGAAGAGGGTTCGATGGCTCATTATTTGTCAATTCTGCAACTGCACGCTGAAATTAGTACAGCATTTTTTACACATGTGGCACCGATATTATTCAAAGTCCGGTCGGCACGCTCCGCTCGATGTTCCCTCAAACCCACGTCTCTCCTCTCCTCTCCTCTCCTCTCCTCCTCCCCTCACCTCTCCTCCTCTCCTTGATCATATTGAATGGCGGTGCAGGCTCGAAGGGCCGAATGGCCTACTCCTGCACCTATTTTCTATGTATCTCCTCTCCTCTCCTCTCCTCCTCCTCTCCTCCCATCCCCCTCTCCTCTCCCCACCTACTGGACCTTGGTCCTCACATCCCTTGAGAACGGATTCCAGTTGTACCAGACTGACCCATCGACGGCCGTCCCTGACCCCAAACCCACCCTCTGGCCACCAGCTGACGGCAGCCATCAACTCACCAGCCCTAGTTCCTGACTGAGAGTCTAAAGAAAGGTGTCGACCCGAAACGCCACCTATCCATGTTCTCCACAGATGCTGCCTGACCTGCTGAGTTACTCCAGCACTGTGAAACGTCACCTATCCATGTTCTCCACAGATGCTGCCTGACCCGCTGAGTTACTCCAGCACTCTGTGGAACGTCACCTATCCATGTTCTCCACAGATGCTGCCTGACCCACTGAGTTACTCCAGCACTCTGTGTCTGTGTCTCTGTGTGTGTGTGTGTGTGTGTGTCTGTTGTGCCGCTGCAAGTAAGAATGTCATTGCTCTGTTGTGGAACAATATCACAATAAAAGTCTCTTGACCCTTGGCCAGACACTTGACTTGTCTGGGACACACAGGGTTGGTTGGGTAAGATCGGAGATACCATACGCTGGTTAAATTGAATCACACCGTTTACATTTCTACAAGTTAGCACCAACTGTAGTTTATACTTTAGACTTTATTTAGTCAGACTTTAGAGATACAGCGTGGAAAACAGGCCCTTCGGCCCACCGAGTCCGTGCCGACCAACGATCCCCGCACACTAACACACTGGGGACAATTTACATTTACACCAAGCCAATTAACCTACAAACCTGCACGTCTTTGGAGTGTGGGAGGAAAACCGGAGCACCCGGAGAAAACCCACGCAGGTCACGGGGAGAACGTGCAAACTCCGTACAGACAGCACACGTAGTCAGGATGGAACCCGGGTCTCCGGCACTGTGAGGCAGCAGCTCTACCCGCTGCACCACCGTGCCGGCCGGTGGAAGGGGGGCAACGTGAGGCACTGGGTTTTAGTCGGGGATTATTTGGTGGGTGAAGCGTCGGGCCTGATCGCTCTTCGATCCACAGACGCCCACGGCCACAAAGCTCAGCCACAGCTGCAAGACAGAAAGGGTCAGCGTTACCCCCAACGCCACATCTGGAATATTGTCACATGGTCATCAGTGATAGCAGCAGAATTAGCCCATTCGGCCCATCAAGTCTTTCCGCCATTCAATCGTAGTCATAGAGTGATACAGCATGGAAACAGGCCCTTCGGCCCAACTTGCCCACACCGACCAACATGCCCAGCTACACTAGTCCCACCTGCCTGCACTTGGTCCATAACCCTCCAAACCTGCCCTATCCATGTACCTGTCTAACTGTTTCTTAAACGTTGGGATAGTCCCAGCCTCAACTACCTCCTCCAGCAGCTCGTTCCATACACCCACCACCCTCTGTGTGAAAAAATCATGGCTGATCTATCTCTTCCTCCTAACCCCATTCTCCTGCCTTCTCCCCTGACACCTGCACTAATCAACAATCTATTTATCTCCGCCTTAAAAATATCCACTGACTTGTGGCCTCCACAGCCGTCTGTGGCAAAGAATTCCACAGATTCACCACCCTCTGACTGAAGAAATTCCTCCTCATCTCCTTCCAAAAGGAACGTCCTTTAATTCTGAGGCTGTGCCCTCTGGTCCTAGACTCTCCCACTAGTGGAAACATCCTCTCCACATCCACTCTATCCAAGACTAGTGTAGATGGGTCATGTTGGCCGGTGTGGGCGAGTTGGGACTGTTTCTTAAACGTTGGGATAGTCCCAGCCTCAACTACCTCCTCCGGCAGCTCGTTCCATACACCCACCACCCTCTGTGTGGAAAAGTTGCCCCTCAGATTCCTATTAAATCTTTTCCCCTTCACCTTGAACCTATGTCCTCTGGTCCTCGATTCCCCTACTCTGGGCAAGAGACTCTGTGCGTCTACCCGATCTATTCCTCTCATGATTTTATACACCTCTATAAGATCACCCCTCATCCTCCTGCGCTCCATGGAATAGAGACCCAGCCTACTCAACCTCTCCCTGTAGCTCACACCCTCTAGTCCTGGCAACATCCTGGTGACTTCTACAACCTCGTTATCCTTGTGAACATCTACCAGGTCTCCCCAAGACCAACTCCCCTCTGCCTGCACGTGATCCGTATCCCTCCATTCCCTGCATATCCATGTGCCTATCCAAAAGCCTCTTAAACACCACTATCGTATCTGCCTCCACCCCCACCCCTGGCAGCGCGTTCCAGGCACCCACCACCCTCTGTGTAAAAAAACCTGCCCCACACATCTCCTTTAAACCTTTGCCCCTCTCACCTTAAAGCTGCGCCCTCTAGTCTTGGACATCTCCACCCTGGGGAAAAGGTTGTGACTGTCTACCCTATCTACGCCTCTCATCATTTTATAAACGTCTATCAGGTCTCCCCTCAACCTCTGACGTTCCAGAGAAAAACAATGCAAGTCTGTCCAACCTCCCCCTGTAGCTGAAACCCTCTAATCCCGGCATCGTTCTGGTAAACCTCCTCTGCACCGTCTCCAAAGCCCCCACATGCTTCCTGTAATGGGGGCGACCAGAACTGCACGCAATACTCCAAATGTGGCCTGACCCAAGCTCGTCCTATAAAGCTGCATGGTGACTTCCTGACTCTTGTACTCGACGCCCCGGCCGATGAAGGCAAGCGTAACGTACGCCTTCTTCACTGCCCGCTCTGTCCACTTGTGTTGCTGCCTGACCATATGGGAATGGGTGACGATTCGGGTCGGATTCTGAAGAAGGGTCTCGACCTGAAACATCGCCCGTTCCTTTTCTCCACAGATGTTGCCTGTCCCGCTGAGTTACTCCAGCATTTTGTGTCTATCTTCGGTGTAAACCAGCATCTGCAGTTCCTTAATACACCTAATACCCCTGAGTCCATTCTGGTAAACCTCCTCTGCATTGCTTCCTGTAATGGGGGAGTGTTCTAAAACTAGAGGGCGCAGGGTTAAGGTCTCGTCTCCTCGGTTCTCCCATCTATCGGCTCTTGCTCCTCATAGGGGAGGAGAGGGAAGGAGAGGGGAGGAAGGGGAGGAGAGGAGAGGAGAGAGGGAGGAGAGGAGACCGAAGGGGAGGGGAGAGGGGAGGAGAGGAGACCGAAGGGGAGGGAGGGAGGGGAGGAGGGGAGGCTAGGGGAGGAGAGAAGGGGAGAGATTTAAGAGGGATCTCAGGAGCAACATTTCCTTTCAGAAGATAGTCTGAAAAAAGTTGCCCCTGAGATCCCTCTTCAATCTCTCCCCTCTCACCTTAACCCCGTGCCCTCTAGTTTTAGAATCCTCTGTGGTGGGGAAAAGACTGTGAGGGTTCACTTTATCCTGAGTTGGATGATCAGCCATGATCACATTGAATGGCGGTGCAGGCTCGAAGGGCCGAATGGCCTACTCCTGCACCTATTTTCTATGTTTCTATCCGTGCCCCCCTTGCCCGCGTTTGGTCCATATCCCAAAAAACCGCTCCTATCCACGCACCTGTCCAAATGTCTTTACAACACTGCAATTTCTACTCGCTGCCTGATGCTCTCTCTGGAGTTAAGTCTCCTTCTTGTGTATGACGTGCACAGCCTAAAGTTGTAGGACAACTTGTTCTATTCGATCTTGTTTGTTTGTGCACGCCGGGTTGGTTGCATTCGTCGAAACAGGGCAGACCCCCATGTGAAGGTTGCAATCTCCCACCCTTGGAATTAAGTGATAAGTGATAGGAGCAGAATTAGGCCATTCGGCCCATCAAGCCTACTCCACCATTCAATCATGGCTGATCTATCTCTCCCTCCTAACCCCATTCTCCTGCCTTCTCCCCATAACCCCTGACACCCGCACTGATCTAGAATCTATCTATCTCCGCCTTATATATAACCACTGACTTGTGGCCTCCACAGCCGTCTGTGGCAATGAATCCCACAGATTCACCACCCTCTGACTAAAGAAATTCCTCCTCATCTCCTTCCTAAAAGAACGTCCTTTAATTCTGAGGCTGTGCCCTCTGGTCCTAGACTCTCCCACTAGTGGAAACATCCTCTCCACATCCATTCTATCCGGGCCTTTCACTATTCGCTAAGTTTCAATGAGGTCCCCTTCATTAGAAACATAGAAACATAGAAAATAGGTGTAGGAGTAGGCCATTCGGCCCTTTGAGCCAGCACCACCATTCATTGCGATCGTGGCTGATCGTCCCCAATCAATAACCCGTGCCTGCCTTCTCCCCAATATCCCTTGACTCCACTAGCCCCTCGAGCTCTATCTAACTCTCTCTTAAATCCATCTAGTGACTTGGCCTCCACTGCCCTCTGTGGCAGGGAATTCCATAAATTCACAACTCTCTGGGTGAAAACTCTACTAAACTCTGGGTGAAAACTTCTTCTAAACTCCAGCAAGTACAGGCCCAGCGCAGACAAAAACGCTCATCATATGTTAACCCACTAATTCCTGGGATTGTTCTCGTAAACCTCCTCTGGACCTTCTCCAGAGCCGGCACATCCTTCCTCAGATATTGAGGTCCAAAATTGCTTTGATGTTTAAGTCTCCACATCCACTCTACCTCGCCACGACTCTAGAGGTTTCGGGACAGAAATGGAAAGGAACTCACCAGGTAAAGCACGAAGGCCACGTAGAGGATGAGGATGAAGGCGGCCAGGACGTAGAAGTAAACGTTGTCCATGTTCATGATGTAGTCCGCAACAAAGTAGGCATTGACGGCCATCACCAGGAGTGTGATCAACACACCCACCGTCTGGCTCAGCCTGTGGGTCAACGATAGATCACAATGGTCAATGGTCAATAGTTAATGGGTCAATGGTCCAAGGGTCAATGGGTCAATGGTCCAATGGTTCAATGGGTCAATGGGTCAATAGTACATGGTCAATAGGTCAATGGTAAATGGTCAATGGTTCAATGGTCAATGGGTCAATGGTCAATGGTTCAATTGTTCAATGGTCACTGGTCCAATGGTCAATGGGTCAATGGTTCAATGGTCAATGGTTCAATGGTCAATGGGTCAATGGTCAATGGTTATTATTGCATATAGCGAGGAACAGAGAAATTAATATTTTTCCATACAGTTCAGTAAATCCACGCTGCCTCGGCAAGGCCAGCAGCCCAGACCGTCACACAAAATAACCTCCCTTCCATCGCCTCCATCTACACCTCACGCTGCCTCGGCAAGGCCAGCAGCATAATCAAGGACCAGTCTCACCCCCGGTCACTCCCTCTTCTCCCCTCTCCCATCGGGCAAGAGGTACAGAAGTGTGAAAACGAACGCACACCTCCAGATTCAGGGACAGTTTCTTCCCGGCTGTTATCAGGCAACTGAACAGTCCTCTCACCAACTAGAGAGCGGTCCTGACCTCCCATCTACCTCGTTGGTGACCCTCGGACTATTTTTAATCGGAATTAGACACAAAATGCTGGAGTAACTCAGCGGGACAGGCAACATCTCTGGACTTTGCTGGCTTTACCTTGCACTAAATGTTATTCCCTTTATCCTGTATCTGTACACTGTGGACGGCTCGATTGTAATCATGTATTGTCTTTCCGCTGACTGGTTAGCACGCAACAAAAGCATTTCACTGTACCTCGGTACACGGGACAATAAACTGAACTGAACTAAATCGTGGGGAAATGTTACAGGTCCTTCGGCCCACCCAGTCCGCGCCGACCAGCGATCCCCGCACACTAACACTATCCTACACACACTAGGGACAATTTACATTTACACCAAGCCAATTAACCTACAAACCTGCACGTCTTTGGAGTGTGGGAGGAAACCGGAGCACCCGGAGAAAACCCACGCAGGTCACGGGGAGAACGTACAAACTCCGTACAGCCAGCACCCGTAGTCGGGATGGAACCCGGGTCTCTGGCGCTGTGAGGCAGCAGCTCTACCCGCTGCGCCACCGTGACCACCCTATCTCCCTCTGTACTCAACGCTGTCTCCTGTTAAAAGGTTGATGCAGTTTCTCTCTCTAGTAGACAGACACAAAATGCTGGAGTAACTCAGCGGGACAGGCAGCATCTCTGGAGAGAAGAAATGGGTGACGCTTCGGGTCGAGACCCTTCCTCAGTCTTCAGTCCCGAAACGTCACCCATTCCTTCTCTCCAGAGATACTGCCCGTCCCGCTGAATTACTCCAGCATTTTGTGTCTATCATCGGTTTAAACCAGCATCTGCAGTTCCTTCCGGCACATTTCGTCTCTCTAGAAACATACACAATTGGGGCAGGAGTAGGCCATTCGGCCCTCCGAGCCAGAACCGCCATTCAATGTGATCATGGCTGATCATCTACAATCAGTATCCCGTTCCTGCCTTCTCCCCATATCCCTTGATTCCGTTAGCCCTAAGAGCTAAATCTAATTCTCTCTTGAAAACATCCAGTGAATTGGCCTCCACTGTCTTCTGTGGCAGAGAATTCCACAGATTCACAACTCTCTGGGTGGAAATGTTTTTCCTCATCTCAGTCCTAAATGGCCGACCCCTTATTCTTAAACTGTGTGACCCCTGGTTCTGGACTCCCCCAACGTGGGGAACATGTGAATTCCGTTAACCGTAAGAGCTAAATCTAAAGGGCCTGTCCCACTTAGGCGACTTTTTAGCCGATGGTCAGGGACTAGTTTGAATGGAATCCACATGGCGACAACCTACGGCAGCAAAAATTCTCACCGCTCTCGCCGAAAAAAGATACAGCTTGTTGAAAATGTTGCAGCAGTCAATAGACACTAGACGGTAGGTGCAGGAGTAGACCATTCGGCCCTTCACGCCAGCACCGCCATTCAATGTCATCATGGCTGATCATCCCCAATCAGTACCCCGTTCCTGCCTTCTCCCCATATCCCCTGACTCCGCTATTTTTAAGAGCCCTATCTAGCTCTCTCTTGAAAGCATCCAGAGAACCCGCCTCCACTGCCCTCTGAGGCAGAGAATTCCACAGACTCACCACTCTCTGTGAGAAAAAGTGTTTCCTCATCTCCGTTCTAAATGGCTTACTCCTTATTCTTAAACTGTGGCCCCTGGTTCTGGACTCCCCCAACATCGGGAACATGTTTCCTGCCTCTTGCGTGTCCAAGCCCTTAATAATCTTATATGTTTCAATAAGATTCCCTCTCATCCTTCTAAACTCCAGAGTGTACAAGCCCAGCCGCTCCATTCTCTCAGCATATGACAGTCCCGCCATCCCGGGAATTAACCTTGTAAACCTACGCTGCACTCCCTCAATAGCAAGAATGTCCTTCTTCAAATTAGGGGACCAAAACTGCCCACAATACTCCAGGTGTGGTCTCACTAGGGCTCCGTACAACTGCAGTCGCCTAAAAAATCATCTAAGTGGGACAAGCCCGTAACTCTCTCGTGAGGACTTCAGCAGAGTTTAACTCACCAGCCGTTTTTAAATTGGTGCATCAGCGAGCTGAGGTTCGTGAATGTCAGGATGGGAATCAGAGCAAAGGGCAGCTGGAACGAGAACACAAGCGGAAGTTAGAGCAAGACATGAGATAAACACACAAAGCCAAAGATCCTATAGCAAGCAAGATAGTCCACTCGATGATAAAGACGTAGTACGGTCATGGGCAGATTCATGGGTCATTTAAGGCCCCATTTCCGTAACCGGCTTCCGTCTCCGCACCAAAGATCCCATAAGATACTAGTGCGGAGACGGAAGCCGGTTACGGAAACATCCTCGTAAAAATAAAAGTTCTTTGGTAAAAATCTTCTCCTCATTTTCAGAATTATAATTTATTAACACAAACTGTTCCCCCGCAACGTGGATTACACTGCGAGTCGGGTCGGGTCGGGTCGGGTTACGGAAATGGATGTAAAAAAAGGCCCACATTCCGCTCCGTTGCGTACTACACATCAGCCCATTGCGTTTAGCAGGAGTGGTCTATCTTGCTCCGCTATAGGATCTTTGCACAAAGCTGGAGTATCTCAGTAGACCCCCCGACGTCTGAAGAAGGGTCTCAACCCGAAACGTCACCCGTACTTTCCGCTGACTGGTTAGCACGCAGCAAAAACTTTTCACTGTACCTCGGTACACGGGACAATAAACTGAACTCAATCGTAGGGACAATTTACATTTACACAAAGCCAATTAACCTACAAACCTGCACGTCTTTGGAGTGTGGGAGGAAACCGGAGCACCCGGAGAAAACCCACGCAGGTCACGGGGAGAACGTGCAAACTCCGTACAGACAGCGCCCGTAGTCAGGATCAAACCCGGGTCTCTGGCGCTGTGAGGCAGCAGCTCTACCCGCTGCACCACCGTGCTGCCCTATTTCAATCTGTACTCAGCGCTGCTCCTGTTAAAATATTGATGCAGTTTCTCTCTCTACTGGATAGGTACAGAGTGCTGGAGTAACTCAGCGGGTCAGGCAGCATCTTTGGAGCGAAGGTATAGGTGACGTTTCGGGTCGAGACATCACCTATTTCTTCGCTCCATAGATGCTGCCTCTCCCACTGAGAGGCACAGAATAGTTCACTTTAATTTAATTTAGCTTAGTTTAGGTTAGAGATACAGCGCGCAAACAAACCCTTCGGCCCACCCAGTCCGTGCCGACCAGCGATCCCCGCACACTAACACTATCCTACACACACTAGGGACAATTTACAATTTTTACTGAAGCCAATTAACCTACAAACCTGCACGTCTTTGGAGTGTGGGAGGAAACCGGAGCACCCGGAGAAACCCACGCAGGTCACGGGGAGAACGTGCAAACTCCGTACAGACAGCACCCGTAGTCGGGATGGAACCGGCGGGATGTGAGGCAGCAGCTCTACCTGCCGCGCCGCTCCACTCCTTACCAGGATGCTCTGCAGGACGTTGAGGATGTCGTTCATGTGCGAGAGGTTGGACACGTCCTGGTACGCGGCCACGATCACCGTGGGCACGATGGCAAGGCAGCGGGTCAGTGTCACCCGCGCAAACCGGGACCATGACAGGTTCAGGAAACCCTGCATGGAGAGAGGGGTGGGGGGGGGAGAGGGGGAGGGGGAGAGGGGGAGAGGGGGAGGGGGAGAGGGGGAGGGGGAGAGGGGGGAGAGAGATAGAGGGGGAGGAGAGGGGGAGGGGGAGAGGGGGAGGGGGAGAGGGGGGAGAGAGGGAGAGAGGGAGGGGGGGGAGAGAGAGAGGGGGGAGAGGGGGAGAGAGGGGGAGGGGGAGAGAGGGGGGCGAGAGAGGGAGAGGGGGGGAGAGAGAGAGAGGGGGAGAGAGGGAGAGAGAGGGGGAGAGAGAGAGAGAGAGAGAGAGGGGGAGAGAGGGAGAGAGAGAGAGAGTGGGGGGAGGGGGAGAGAGAGAGAGGGGGAAAGAGGGTATAGGGAGTGAGAGAGGGGTATGAGCATGAATCACTAGCAATAAATCTCCCAGCACATTTAGTTCAGAGATACAGCACGGAAACAGGCCCTTCGGCCCACCGAGTCCACGCCGACCACTTTCTCATCCACTCCCTACACTAGGGGACAATTACAGAAGCCAATTTACCTACAAACCTGCACGTCTTTGGATTGTGGGAGGAAACCGGAGCACCCGGAGAAAACCCACGCAGGTCACGGGGAGAACGTACAAACTCCGTACAGACAAGCTGGAGATATATGGACGGAGTTAAAGGGAGAGTATAAGAATAGTCAAGAAAGACACCAGAATTAACGGGGCAGAAAGCTCAGGAAGGGATAGGAGAGTATGGCCAAGTGAAATAGGAATGGATGTGAAAGGTGAAGGGAGTAATGGAGTCAAAGTGTTGTATATGAATGCGCGAAGTATAAGGAATAAAGTGGACGAGCTTGAGGCTCAGTTAGAAACTGGCAAGTATGATGTTGTGGGAATTACAGAGACATGGCTGCAAGAGGGCCAGGGCTGGGAACTGAATATTCAAGGGTATACCTCCTATCGAAAAGACAGACAGGTGGGCAGAGAGGGTGGGGTAGCTCTGTTGGTGAGGAATGAAATTCAGTCCCTTGCAAGGGGTTACATTGAAACAGGAGATGTGGAGTGAGTATGGATAGAACTAAGGGATTGTAAGGGTAAAAAAACCCTAATGGGACTAATCTACAGGCCCCCAAACAGTAGCCTGGACATAGGGCGCAAGTTGAATCAGGAGTTAAAATTGGCATGTAGCAAAGGTAATGCTGTGGTTGTTATGGGAGATTTCAACATGCAGGTAGACTGGGAAAATCAGGTTGGTACTGGACCCCAAGAAAGGGACTTTGTAGAGTGCCTTCGTGATGGATTCTTTGAGCAGCTTGTATTGGAGCCTACCAGGGAGAAGGCAATTCTGGATTTAGTGTTGTGTAATGAACCGGATTTGATAAAGGACCTCGAGGTTAATGAGCCATTAGGAGGCAGTGACCATAACATGGTCAGGTTTAATCTACAATTGGAGAGGGAGAAGGGTAGATCGGAGGTGTCAGTGTTGCAGTTGAATAAAGGGGACTATGCGGTCATGAGGGAGAAGCTGGCCAAAGTTGACTGGAAAGATACACTAGCAGGGATGACTGGAACAAAAATGGCAGGTGTTTCTAGGAATAATACAGAAGGTGCAGGATCAGTTCATTCCTAGGAGGAAGAAAGATTCCAAGGGGAGAAAGGGACGTCAGGGACAGTATAAAAATTAAAGCGAAGAAGTACAACGTAGCAAAGATGAGCGGGAAGCAAGAGGATTGGGTAATGTTTAAAGAACAACAGAAGATAACCAAAAAGGCAATACGGGGAGAAAAGATGAGGTACGAAGGTAAGCTAGCCAAGAATATAAAGCAGGAGATAAAAGCTTCTTTAGGTATGTGAAGAGGAAAAAATTAGTTAAGACCAAAGTTGGACCCTTGAAGACCGAAAAAGGTGAATTTATTATGGGGAACAAGGAAATGGCAGATGAGTTGAACACGTACTTTGGATATGTCTTCACTAAGGAGGACACAAACAATCTTCCTGATACAGTAGTGGCCAGAGGATCTGGGGTGGCAGAGGAACTGAAGGAAATCCACATTAGGCGGGAAATGGTGTTGGGTAGACTGATGGGACTGAAGGCTGATAAATCCCCAGGGCCTGATGGTCTGCATCCCAGGGTACTTAAGGAAGTGGCTCTAGAAATCGTGGATAATTTTCCAATGTTCTATAGACTCAGGATCAGTTCCTGTGGATTGGAGGGTAGCTAATGTTATCCCACTTTTTAAGAAAGACAGGAGAGAGAAAACAGGGAATTATAGACCAGTTAGCCTGACATCGGTGGTGGGGAAGATGCTGGAGTCAATTATAAAAGATGAAATAGCGGCACATTTGGATAGCAGTAACAGGATCGGTCCGAGTCAACATGGATTTACGAAGGGGAAATGATGCTTGACTAATCTTCTGGAATTTTTTGAGGATGTAACTAGGAAAATGGACAAGGGAGAGCCAGTGGATGTAGTGTACCTGGACTTCCAGAAAGCATTTGACAAGGTCCCACATAGGAGATTAGTGGGCAAAATTAGGGCACATGGTATTGGGGGTAGAGTGCTGACATGGATAGAGAAGTGGTTGGCAGACAGGAAACAAAGAGTAGGGATTAACGGGTCCCTTTCAGAATGGCAGGCAGTGACTAGTGAAGTACCACAAGGCTTGGTGCTGGGACCGCAGCTATTTACAATATACATCAATGATTTAGATGAAGGGATTCAAAGTAACATTAGCAAATTTGCAGATGACACAAAGCTGGGTGGCAGTGTGAACTGTGAGGAGGATGCTATGAGAATGCAGGGTGACTTGGACAGGTTGGGGGAGTGGGCAGATGCATGGCAGATTAAGTTTAATGTGGATAAATGTAAGGTTATCCACTTTGGTGGCAAAAACAGGAAGGCAGATTATTATCTAAATGGTGTCAAGTTGGGAAAAGGGGAAGTACAACGGGATCTGGGGGTCCTTGTACATCAGTCTATGAAAGTAAGCATGCAGGTAAAGCAGGCAGTGAAGAAAGCGAATGGCATGTTGGCCTTTATAACAAGAGGAATCAAATATAGGAGCAAAGAGGTCCTTCTGCAGTTGTACAGAGCCCTAGTGAGACCACACCTGGAGTATTGTGTGCAGTTTTGGTCTCCAAATTTGAGGAAGGACATTCTTGCTATTGAGGGAGTGCAGCGTAGGTTCACAAGGTTAATTCCCGGGATGGCGGGACTGTCATATGCTGGGAGAATGGAGCGGCTGGGCTTGTACACTCTGGAGTTTAGAAGGATGAGAGGGGATCTTATAGAAACATATAAGATTGTTAAGGGTTTGGACACGCTAGAGGTAGGAAACATGTTCCTGATGTTGGGGGAGTCCAGAACCGGGGGCCACAGTTTAAGAATAAGGGGTAAGCCATTTAGAACGGAGACGAGGAAACACTTTTTCTCACAGAGAGCGGTGAGTCTGTGGAATTCTCTGCCTCAGAGGGCGGTGGAGGCCGGTTCTCTGGATACTTTCAAGAGAGAGCTAGATAGGGCTCTTAAAGATAGCGGAGTCAGGGGATATGGGGAGGTCACTCTGGATGATGAAAGGAGGAGGCAGGGGGTGAGGTAGGGGAGGGGGAGGGGGAGGGGGGGTGGTGAGGGATGTGGGGAAGGGGAGGGGAGGTGGGGGAGGGGATCAGGGGAGAGAGGTGAGAGGGAGGGGGGGAAGGGGAGGGGGAAGTAAGGTGAGGGGGGGGTGAAGGGGAGGGGGAGTAAGGTGAGGGGGGAGGGGGGAGGTGGTGAGAGGAGGGGGAAGAGGAGGGAGGTGAGGTGGAGGAGAGGAGGAGGGGGAAGGGGAGTGGGGAGGGGAGGGGGGGATGGGGAGGGGGATGGCCAGACTGGCCACTCACCTCCATCACAAACTGTCCCGAGTAGGTGCCGGTCATGGTTGAACTTTGACCTGCAGCCAGGATACGATGGCCCAGATGTAGAGGGCGGCTGATCCAAAATAACATCCCAGCACCACGCCCTGTAACACAAGTGACACGCGTGTACACAGCTGCGGAAACCAGCACGCGTGTGCGAGCGCGGGCACACGCACGTGATCTACAAGGGAACCGGATCCGGCGGTCATGGGAATGCAACACGCACTGCGGGCGACACGGTGGTGCAACGGGTATAGCTGCTGCCTCACAGCGCCAGAGACCCGGTTCCATCCCGACTACGGGTGCTGTCTGTACGGAGTTTGTACGTTCTCCCCCGTGACCCGCGTGGGTTTTCTCCGGGTGCTCCGGTTTCCTCCCACACTCCAAAGACGTGCAGGTTTGTAGGTTAATTGGCTTGGTGTAAATGTAAATTGTCCCCAGTGTGTGTAGGATGGTGTTAGTGTGCGGGGATCGCTGGTCGGCACGGACTCGGTGGGCCGAAGGGCCTGTTTCAGCGCTGTATCTCTGAACTAAACTAAACTAAACTTATGCACACATCAGATAGACACAGAGTGCTGGAGTAACTCAGCGGGTCAGGCAGCATCTGTGGAGAACATGGATAGGTGACATGCTGGAGTACGCCAATTTTATACACCTCTATAAGATCACCCCTCATCCTCCTGCGCTCCATGGAATAGAGACCCAGCCTACTCAACCTCTCCCTGTAGCTCACACCCTCTAGTGCTGGCAACATCCTCGTGAATCTTCTCTGTACCCTTTCCAGCTTGACGACATCGTTGAGTACACCGATGATTGCGGTGTTTAGGAGACTGTTCTTGTCTGGTTTCCTAGTATTACGATTACTCATTTATAATATTATTGACTATTATATTTAAGGAGCTTGGAATCCATGGTCAGGCTCTGCGGAAGACCATAAGATCACTCTCAGAGGCGGCTGAAAGAAGCAGCCGGTGGATTTGGCTCAAGCGGAAAGACCCATGCTGGGCCCCAAGTATGTCGGGTGAATCTTTGGGACGGTTTGACACGGGACACGCGCTGAGGGTTGATCACCCTGCAGCGGGCCGCCCTTGTGGAGGGTGTATAGTGTTAAAAGGCCGAAACACCCAGTGATGCAAGGGTACACTACTGATGATGTGTCCTGTGCCCAACTGTCCTGAAGGTTACCCCCCCGATGTTGAGCGTCTACCACTCTCAACAATCAACGAATGTCGTGAAATGCTCCCCACCTATTGGCACAAGGGACTTCTTAACATCTTGCCCTGTGTACTTGATTCTGATAATCTGGACTCGTCCAGTGACTGCTGTGAAAGGATAGCTGACAACATGGGAAAGTCCATGTGACAGCTTGGAGAGACAGCTGACAGGAGGGAACAGACCCCACTGGGGCCGTCATGGGCTAGCTACCCATGACAGCAGTCCCCAACGCTGTTTCAGCTAGTTGGAGACACCCGCTAAATGCTACTAAAAGTAAAATAAAGAGAATACCCCTAGAGCCTGCGAGAGCGGGGGCGCAAGATGGCTCACCGATTGATAACACGGTTACAGACCCAGGAACGGAAACGACTACGGACAAGGAGAGCATGGCACATGAGACATCCACAACAGCTGCGGGACACAAACTTCAGGTGTGCATCTGTGGTTGGGAGAAAATAACATCAGTGAAGGGCTTGAAGATCCAACAAGGGAAGAAAAAGTGCTTGAGAGAGCAGAAACATGGGCCTCGCATTGACCAGTACTTCTTACGAAGCAACCAGTCAAATCAGTCGAGTGAAGCACAGCGACGGGACACAAACCAAAGTTCGCAGAGCATCAGCACCCATGTCACTGAAGAGGGTGATACAAGCACAGAAATGCCGGTGGAGGAGCCCACGCAACAACTACAAAGACCTCCATTGGAGGGAAAGATCAAAGGGCACAAACCTGGAGTGAAATGGCCCAAAGCTGTTGAAAAGAAAGAGTGGGAGACGGTCAACAGTGACCTTATACATATCTTGGAGCAACAAGCGGGCACAGCAGTGGAAAAGCTTGAAAGGATGGGCAACACAATCTACAGCTATGGAGAAGAACGGTTTGGGGTGAGTAAAGGGAGAGGTGGAAATAAATTACCAACACCAATCAAGCCCAGGAGGCAGCAGGAGATCGAGAGGCTAATCAGAGAGAGGAGACAGTTGAAAACGCAATGGAAAAAAGCAACTGACGCAGAGAGAGAAGGTCTCATGCTACTCCAAGAGGACATCAAGAACCGATTGGCAACCTTGCAAAAAGCAGAGAACTTGAGGAAACTTCGCAAGAAAAAAGAACACACAAGAACACGGTTCTACAAAGACTCTTTCAAGTTCATCAAAGACCTCTTCGCAAAGGAAAAAAGTGGAACTTTGAAAACATCAAAACAGGAATTGGAGAAACACCTGGAAAAGGCCCACAAAGACACGAAAAGGCATGAGCAGTTAGTCATCCCACATGACATCCTGCCTATTCAACCACCTGAATTCAACCTGGACACCAGCCCTCCGAGATGGAAAGAGGTGGAGAACACGGTCCGGCGAGCAAGAGCAGCATCAGCTCCGGGGCCAAACGGAGTACCATACAAGCTCTACAAGAACGCACCGGATGTGTTACGCTTTCTATGGAAGCTCATGAGGGTGGTGTGGAAGAAGCAAACAATACCTAAGGCTTGGCGAAGGGCCGGCGGCGTGCTAATACCTAAAGAAAAGGATTCGTCAGACATCAGCCAATTCCGGCCAATATGTCTCCTCAACGTCGAGGGAAAATCTTTTTCAGCATTGTATCACAAACGCTGTCCACCTATCTGGTAACAAACAAGTACATTGATACATCTGTACAGAAAGCAGGAATTCCAGGACTTTCGGGCTGCTTGGAGTATACAAGCATGATCTGGCACCAGATCCAAGCAGCTAAGAAGGACAAGAGAGACCTACATGTGATCTTCCTCGATCTGGCCAATGCATTTGGTTCAGTTCCCCATGAACTCCTTTGGGAATCTTTTGCCTTTTTCCATGTACCAGAGCTCATCACCCCACACTGGTCAAGAAATATTACCAAGACCTGCAGCTGTGCTTCGCAACAGCTGACTTCAGTACAACATGGCAGCACTTGGAAGTAGGCATCATGGCAGGCTGCACAGTCTCACCCTTGGCCTTTACAATGGCCATGGAACTCATCATCAGGGCCTCAAAATGGGTGGTGGGCGGTGAACGAACCAGGGCTGGGCTCCGTCTGCCACCCATCAGGGCATACATGGACGACATGACAACACTAACCACTACAGCATGCACCAAGCGGCTACTTGGAAAGCTGCAGGAGAACATCAAGTGGGCCCGAATGAAAATCAAACCAAGTAAATCTCGAAGCATCTCCATAGTCAAGGGGGTGCTTAGAGACACAAGGTTCTGTATCGGTGACGACCCAATACCAACAGTGTCTGAGCAACCAGTTAAAAGCCTGGGCAGATGGTACAACGCAAGTCTCAAGGACAAAGAGCAGGTGCAACAACTAAGGCAAGAAATTGTCAACGGCCTGGAGAACATCAATCAAACCCTACTGCCTGGGAAACTGAAGCTCTGGTGCCTACAGTTTGGACTCCTTCCTCGGACAATGTGGCCACTGACCGTTTATGAAGCCCCAATAACAACTGTGGAGAAGATGGAGCGAACCATAACTTCATACGTGAAGAAATGGCTCGGTGTCCCACGATGTCTAACTAACATCGGCCTCTATGGCAAAGGGGTCCTGGAACTACCTCTCACTAGTCCAACAGAGGAATATAAGTGTTCTAAAGTAAGACTCCAGATGACACTGAGGGACTCTAGAGACAAGATCATCAGTGCTGTTGCGCCGCCCTAGCAACTGGCCGGAAGTGGACACCATCTGATGCAGTACAGCAAGCTTCATCAGCCCTGAGGCACAAAGACATAGTGGGGCAAGTCCAGCAGGGAAGAGGAGGCTTTGGCCTTACGACAAGTAAACCAACTTGGCAAAAGGCCACAACATCAGAGCGGAGGACGTTGGTGGTTGAGGAGGTGCGGCGACAGGAGGAGGCCGCAAGAAGTGCAAAGGCGGTCTCTCTTGCCAAGCAGGGGCAATGGATGCAGTGGGAAGGTGTGGAGCGGAGGAAGATCAGCTGGAAAGAACTATGGGAAATGGAAGCAAGCAAGATCAGCTTCATCATCAGAGCGACATATGACGTGCTTCCATCACCAAAGAACCTCCATCAGTGGTACGGCGAGGATCCAACCTGTGCCATCTGCCCAACTCCAGCGACCCTCAAACACATCATGGTAGGCTGCAAGACCAGCCTCACGCAAGGGAGATACACGTGGCGGCATAATCAGGTACTAAAAAGCCTGGCATCAGCCCTTGAGAACAGGCGGTGTGCGACCAACTCCTTGCCTCCGAGAGCAAGCAACCCCCCTCCCCCCCTAAGGGTAACAACCTTTGTCCGAGAAGGACAGAAAACTTCTAAACTTCCTTCCACCAGATCAGAAGAAGGAAGCCAATGCAGGGCCCGTGACTGGAGGATGCTGGCGGACATCGGCCGACAAATAATTTTTCCACCTGAAATTGCTTCCACCAACCTCAGGCCAGACTTGGTGTTCTGGTCCCCTTCACAGAAGACTGCTTACATCATAGAGCTCACAGTTCCATGGGAGAACTCTGTTGAGGAGGCCTATGAGCGTAAGAAGCTGCGCTATGCAGAGCTTGCAGCAGAGGCAACGCAGCGTGGCTGGAACACAAAAGTCTATCCAGTTGAAGTGGGATGCAGAGGATTTGTTGCGTCATCTACCATCAGACTGGTGAAGGAGCTTGGAATCCACGGTCAGGCTCTGCGGAAGACCATAAGATCACTCTCAGAGGCGGCTGAAAGAAGCAGCCGGTGGATTTGGCTCAAGCGGAAAGACCCATGCTGGGCCCCAAGTATGTCGGGGTGAATCTTTGGGACGGTTTGACACGGGACACGCGCTGAGGGTTGATCACCCTGCAGCGGGCCGCCCTTGTGGAGGGTGTATAGTGTTAAAAGGCCGAAACAACCAGTGATGCAAGGGTACACTACTGATGATGTGTCCTGTGCCCAACTGTCCTGAAGGTTACCCCCCCCGATGTTGAGCGGTCTACCACTCTCAACAATCAACGAATGTCGTGAAATGCTCCCCACCTATTGGCACAAGGGACTTCTTAACATCTTGTCCTGTGTATTTGATTCAGACTTTAGACTTTAGATTTAGAGATCTAGCATAGAAACAGGCCCTTTGGATCATCGAGCTCACACCAACCAGCGATCACCCCGTACACACGCACTATCCTTGATCGGACTTTGCTGGCTTTACCTTGCACTAAACGTTATTCCCTTTATCCTGTATCTGTACACTGTGGACGGCTCGATTGTAATCATGTATTGTCTTCCCGCTGACTGGTTAGCACGCAACAAAAGCTTTTCACTGTACCTCGGTACACGGGACAATGAACTGAACTGAACTAAATTAAACTAAACTAGCCCTCATACACACACTAGGGGACAATTTACATTTACACCAAGCCAATTAACCTACAAACCTGCACGTCTTTGGAGTGTGGGAGGAAACCGGAACACCCGGAGAAAACCCACGCAGGTCACGGGGAGAACGTGCAAACTCCGTACAGACGGCACCCGTAGTCAGGATGGAACCCGGGTCTCCGGCGCTGTGAGGCAACAGCTCTACCCGCTGCACCACCGTGATGCCCGCAGTGTGGTGTCTATCTGTGTGTTGTTGTGAGTCTGTGGAATTCTCTGCCACAGAGGGCAGTGGAGACCGATTCACTAGATTTTTCAAGAGAGAGCTAGATAGGGCTCTTGAAGATAGCGGGGTCAGGGGATGTGGGGAGAAGGCAGGAACGGGGTACTGATTGGGGATGATCAGCCATGATCACATTGAATGGTGGTGCTGGCTCGAAGGGCCGAATGGCCTACTCCTGCACCTATTGTCTATTGTCTATGTTTTTATGTTGTGTTCATGGGTCTGTAAGTTGCAGTAAGTCAGAGTTTCTTTCATCCGTTGCGGGAACACGTGACAATTGAACACGCGTGACTCTTGGGTCCGGCGTGTTGCTGTATCTGTGTGGGATGTCAGGAGTCGGTGGGAAGTGCGGGGATTTGGGGAAAGGGATATTCAGGCGACCGATTAGCCAGAGGTGTCGTTGTCAACTCACCCCCTTGAAGATGTCGACCTGCAAGGTGCCGTTATCACGGGGCAGCTCGTGTGTGTAGGGGCTGGTGCTGTTCAAACACACGTTGTACTGCAAGGCAAGGAACCGCACGTCACGGGAAATCACCGCACGTCACGGGAAATCACGGGAAATCACCGCACGTCACGGGAAATCACCGCACATCACGGGAAATCACGGGAAATCACCGCACGTCACGGGAAATCACCGCACGTCACGGGAAATCACCGCACGTCACGGGAAATCACGGGAAATCACCGCACGTCACGGGAAATCACCGCACGTCACGGGAAATCACCGCACGTCACGGGAAATCACAGCACGTCACAGGAAATCACCGCACGTCACAGGAAATCACCGCACGTCACGGGAAATCACAGCAAATCACCGCACGTCACGGGAAATCACGGGAAATCAGGGCTTGTCACGGGAAATCACCGCACATCACGGGAAATTACCGCACGTCACAGGAAATCACGGGAAATCACGGCACGTCACGGGAAATCACGGGAAATCACGGCACGTCACAGGAAATCACGGGAAATCACAGCACGTCACAGGAAATCACGGGAAATCACCGCACGTCACAGGAAATCACGGGAAATCACGGCACGTCACGGGAAATCACGGGAAATCACTGCACGTCACAGGAAATCACGGGAAATCACGGCACGTCATGGGAAATCATGGGAAATCACGGCACGTCACGGGAATCACCGCATGTCATGGGAACTTGCCGCACGTCACGGGAAATCACGGCACGTCACGTCACGGGAAATCACAGGAGGTCATGCACATCATGGGAAATCACAGCACGTCACGGGAAATCACGGCACGTTACGGGAAATCACAGCCGGGCACTACAGATCAAGGAAAATCTCTGCTTTCCATGGGAAATCACCGCACATCATGGGAAATCATGGCACGTCATGGGAAATCATGGCACGTCATGGGAAATCACGGCACGTCATGGGAAATCACCGCACATCATGGGAAATCACGGCACGTCATGGGAAATCACCACACATCATGGGAAGTCACGGGACGTCACGACATCACGGCAAGATATGGCAAGACATGCAAGTGACGGGAAATCATGGGAAATCACGGCTTATCACGTCAAAATCATACACCGTTTTGTCTCCTTTGAACCTCCAGCCTTTGCCGCTCGTGTCACACGCATGTCCTGCTCACAATGACAGTCACCACGCAACGCTGCGACACGCAGGGACCCAGATGGAGAGAGGGGAGAGGGGAGAGTTTCCACCCCTGCGTTTACTCACCACATCCATGTTGGTCTTATTGAAGAATGCTGCTCCGAAGACAGCGATGACGAACAGGTTGATGAGGAGTGAGATGAAGAGAGCGATCGTGCACTCGATGAGGAAATACATGTTGGCTTCACGCACCGCGGCGGGCTGTGAACGGTCGATTTCCGAGACTGCGGAGAAGAAACAGGGACTGCAATACAGCAAAGTCTGAAGATACGGCGTCACGGTGGTGCAGCGGGTAGAGCTGCTGCCTCACAGCGCTGGAGACCCGGGTTCCATCCTGACTACGGGTGCTGTCTGTACGGAGTTTGCACGTTCTCCCGTGACCTGCGTGGGGTTTCTCCGGGTGCTCCGGTTTCCTCCCACACTCCAAAGACGTGCAGGTTTGTAGGTTAATTGGCTTTGTGTAAATTGTAAATAGTCCCTAGTGTGTGTAGGATAGTGTTAGTGTGCGGGGATCGCTGGTCGGCACGGGCTGGGTGGGCTGAAGGGCCTGTTTCCGTGCTGTATCTCTAAACTAAACTAAACTGAAATAAAACATACACAAAGTGCTGCAGGAACTCAGCGGGTGAATCATCTACACCTCACGCTGCCTCGGCAAGGCCAGCAGCATAATCAAGGACCAGTCTCACCCCCGGTCACTCCCTCTTCTCCCCTCTCCCATCGGGCAAGAGGTACAGAAGTGTGAAAACGAACGCACACCTCCAGATTCAGGGACAGTTTCTTCCCGGCTGTTATCAGCAACTGAACCGTCCTCTCACCACTAGAGAGCGGTCCTGACCTCCCATCTACCTCATTGGTGACCCTCGGACTATCCTTGATCGGACTTTGCTGACTTTACCTTGCACTAAACATTATTCCCTTTATCCTGTATCTGTACACTGTGGATGGCTCGATTGTAATCATGTATTGTCTTTCCGCTGACTGGTTAGCACGCAACAAAAGCTTTTCACTGTACCTCGGTACACGCGACAATAAACTAAACTGAACTATCTTGGATAGACACAAAGTGCTGGAGTAACTCAATCATGTTCATAGATTCTTGGAGCAGAATTAGGCCATTCGGCCCATCGAGTCTACTGCACCATTCAATCACGGCTGATCTATCTCTCCCTCCTAACCCCATTCTCCTGCCTTCTCCCCATAACCCCTGACACCCGCACTAATCAAGAATCTATCTATCTCTGCCTTAAATATATCCACTGACTTGTGGCCTCCACAGCCGTCTGTGCAGAGAATTCCACAGATTCACCACCCTCTGGCTAAAGAAATTCCTCCTCATCTCCTTCCTAAAGAGGGCTAGTCATTTTGGCATTTAGAAGGATGAGAGGGTTTCTTAGAAACATAGAAAATAGTTGCAGGAGGAGGCCATTCGGCCCTTTAAGGCAGCACCGCCATTCATTGTGATCATGGCTGATCGTCCCCAATCAATAACCCGTGCCTGCCTTCTCCCCATATCCCTTGACTCCACTAGCCCCTAGAGCTCTATCTAACTCTCTCTTAAATCCATCCACTGACTTGGCCTCCACTGCCCTCTGTTGCAGGGAATTCCACAAATTCACAACTCTCTGGGTGAAAAAGTTGTTTCTCACCTCAGTCTTAAATGACCTCCCTTTATTCTAAGACTGTGGCCCCTGGTTCTGGACTCGCCCAACATTGGGAACATTTTTCCTGCATCTAGCTTGTCCAGTCCTTTTATAATTTTTATATGTTTCTATAAGATTCCCCTCTCATCCTTCTAAACTCCAGTGAATACAAGCCTAGTCTTTTCAATCTTTCCTCATACGACAGTCCCGCCATCCCAGGGATCAATCTCGTGACCCTACGCTGCACTGCCTCAATCACAAGGATGTCCTTCCCCTTATAGAAACATATAAAATTCTTAAGGGACTGGACAAGCTAGATGCAGGAAAATGTTCCCGATGTTGGGGGAGGTCCAGAACCAGGGGCCACAGTTTAAGTGCGGGCTCGAAGGGCCGAATGGCCTACTGCACCTATTTTCTATGTTTCTATGTTTCTAGTCCTAGACTCTCCCACCAGTGGAAACATCCTCTCCACATCCAATCTATCCAGGCCTTTCACTAATCTGTACGTTTCAATGAGGTCCTCCCTCATTCTTCTAAACTCCAGCGAGTACAGGCCCAGCGCCGACAAACGCTCATCATATGTTAACCCACTCATTCCTGGGATCATTCTTGTAAATGGGTCAAGTAGCATATATGTTTCAGGGCTGGACCCTTCTTCAGACCTGACCTCCCCACCATCGAAGGTCCATCCACAGTACTGACCTCCCCACCATCGAAGGTCCATCACAGTGCTGACCTCCCCACCATCGAAGGTCCATCACAGTACTGACCTCCCCACCATCGAAGGTCCATCACAGTACTGACCTCCCCACCATCGAAGGTCCATCACAGTACTGACCTCCCCACCATCGAAGGGATCTACAGGAGTCGCTTCCTCAAAAGGCAGCCAGCATCATCAGAGACCCACACCACCATGGCCATGTTCTCATCTCGCTGCTACCGTCGGGAAGAAGGTACAGGAGCCTGAAAACCGTGACCTCCAGGTTCAAGAACAGCTTCTTCCCAACAACCTTCAGGCTATTAACTTGGGGCATCGGTTTTGTCTTTCTGCACGAATATTGTTCGTTATGTTTTTATATGTGTGTGTGTGTGTGTGTGTGTGTGTGTGTGTGTGTGTGTGTGTGTGTGTGTGTGTGTGTGTGTGTGTGTGTGTGTGTGTGTGTGTGTGTGCGTGTGTGTGTGTGTGTGTGTGTACATGTGTGTGTGTGTGTACGTGTGTGTGTGTGTGTGTGTGTGTGTGTGTGTGTGTGTGTGTGTGTGTGTGTGTGTGTGTGTGTGTGTGTGTGTGTGGTGTGTGTGTGTGTGTGTGTGTGTGTGTGTGTGTGTGTGTGTGTGTGTGTGTGTGTGTGTGTGTACTGTGTGTGTGTGTGTGTTGTGTGTGTGTGTGTGTGGTGTGTGTGTGTGTGTGTGTGTGTGTGTGTGTGTGTGTGTGTGTGTGTGTGTGTGTACATGTGTGTGTGTATGTGTGTGTGTGTGTGTGTGTGTGTGTGTGTGTGTACATGTGTGTGTGTGTGTGTGTACGTGTGTGTGTGTGTGTGTGTGTGTGTGTGTGTGTGTGTGTGTGTGTGTGTGTGTGTGTGTGTGTGTGTGTGTGTGTGTGTGTGTGTACATGTGTGTGTGTATGTGTGTGTGTGTGTGTGTGTGTGTGTGTGTGTGTGTGTGTGTGTGTGTGTGTGTGTGTGTGTGTACATGTGTGTGTGTATGTGTGTGTGTGTGTGTGTGTGTGTGTGTATGTGTGTGTGTATGTGTGTGTGTGTGTGTGTGTGTATGTGTGTGTGTGTGTGTGTGTGTGGGTGTGTGTGTGTGTGTGTGTGTGTGTGTGTGTGTATGTGTGTGTGTGTGTGTGTGTGTGTGTGTGTGTGTGTGTGTGTGTGTGTGTGTGTGTGTGTGTGTGTGTGTGTGTGTGTGTGTGTGTGTGTGTGTGTGTGTGTACATGTGTGTGTGTATGTGTGTGTGTGTGTGTGTGTGTGTGTATGTGTGTGTGTATGTGTGTGTGTGTGTGTGTGTGTGTGTATGTGTGTGTGTGTGTGTGTGTGTGGGTGTGTATGTGTGTGTGTGTGTGTGTGTGTGTGTGTGTGTGTGTGTGTGTGTGTGTGTGTGTGTGTATGTGTGTGTGTGTGTGTGTGTGTGTGTGTGTGTGTGTGTGTGTGTGTGTGTGTGTGTGTGTGTGTGTGTGTGTGTGTGTGTGTGTGTGTGTGTGTGTGTGTGTGTGTGAGTGTGTGTGTGTGCATGTCTATCTTCAGTCTAGTTTAGTTTGAAGATACAGCACGGAAACAGGCCCTTCGGCCCATCGAGTCTGTGCCGACCAGCGATCCCCGCACACTAACACTATCTACACACACTAGGGACAATTTACATTTACACCAAGCCAATTAACCTACAAACCTGCACGTCTTTGGAGTGTGGGAGGAACCGGAGCACCCGGAGAAAACCCACGCAGGTCACGGGGAGAACGTGCAAACTCCGTACAGACAGCACCCGTAGTTGGGATGGAACCCGGGTCTCTGGCGCTGTGAGGCAGCAGCTCTACCCGCTGCACCACTGACTTACCTTGACCAGCGCTGAGTGCAGGTAGATGTTGTGAGGCATGATGATCGCTCCGATGATGCCGACCGCCTGTAGCAGCTCGTTCCGTCCACACCCCGCACAGTAGGGGTAGAACAGGCCCTTCACCACCTCACCCTGGTCCGGGCTCACCATCACATACTGCACACAGGGGGGGGGGGGGAGAGGGGAGAGGGGAGAGATGGGGAGAGAGGGGAGAGAGA
>JAXLNO010001693.1:0-5000 GCA_038087875.1 Malacoraja senta
GAATAAAAGGATGTATCTTTGGAATCTTATTTGTGGAATTCTCTGCCACAGATGGCAGTGGAGGCCAAATCACCGGATTGATTTAAGAGAGAGTTAGATAGAGCTCTAGTGTCTAGTGGAGTCAAGGGATATGGGGGGGAGGCAGGCACGGGTTATTGATTGGGTTGATCAGCCATGATCGCAATGGATGGTGGTGCTGAAGGGCCGAATGGCCTCCTCCTGCACCTATTTTCTTTGTTTATTAAAGTGATGATACTCTAACCTTATCACAACTGAAATTGAATCTGGCTGATGTAAAATGTAGAAACCAAGACCTGTAGATGCTGGTTTATACCAAAGATAGACACATTGCTAGAGTGACTGAGTGGGTCAGGCAGCATCTCTGGACAAACAAGTGATTTTAGGATGGAATAGAAGAAGGGTTCTTACCCAAAATATCACCCATCATTTTCCTCCAGAGATGATGCCTGACCTGCTGAGTTTCTCCAGCAGTCTTATCATGGTCTCCTCTATATCCCGCAGCTCTGCTCTTACTCCCCATCCCCCTACTCGTAACAAGGACAGAGTCCCTCATGTCCTCACCTTCCACCCTACCAACCGTCACATACAACAGAAAATCCTCCAACATTTTTGCCACCTCCAACGGGATCCCACCACTGGCCTCATCTTCCCATTCTCCAATTTCAGTGGTTTCTCCCTCCTTCCCCTTCCCAGCTCTCCCACAGCCTAATGTCTCTGCCTTTTCCGTCCTTTTTCCCGCACCCCCACCCCAACTTCAGTCTGAAGAAGGGTATCGACCTGAAACGTCACCTATTCCTTCTCTCCATAGATGCTGCCTCACCCGCTGAGTTACTCCAGCATTTTTGTCTACCTTCGATTTTTCCAGCTTCTGCAGTTCTCTCTTAATCCACATGGTGGGAGTGTTGACCACAAATTGGACGGGCCTGCAGTGCGGCAGATCACCAGACAGTGGGAGTGTTGACCACAAATTGGACGGGCCTGCAGTGCGGCAGATCACCACACGGTGGGAGTGTTGACCACAAATTGGACGGGCGTGCAGTGCGGCGGATCACCACACGGTGGGAGTGTTAACCACAAATTGGAGCGACCTGTTATGTGAATTCACTGCACATTGGGAGCGCTGTCTACAAATTAGATATTGTGCTCTTTACTGCAAAATGGTTCTTTGTTGCTCTGTGACCCTTTACCTTTCCCCGTAATGCACCCATTGCACAGATGCCAAACTTAGTAAAAACCCTGAAACCACGTAAGATTTGGGATGAAAATCAAGGAACTGCAGGTGCTGATTTACAACAAAAAAGGCACAGAGTGCTGGAGTAACTCAGCGGGTCAGGCAGCATCTATGGAGAACATGGATAGGTGAGATTTTGGGTTGGGAGCCTCAGATTGATTTCTGGGTGAGGTTCCATTTACTTCATGAAGGCAGTAGCAAGAATGAATTTGTCTCCTGGATAGATGTCCAATTGTGTTTTTAATTGGGGCACTTTATGAAGTCTGGTTTTCAGTTGATGACTAATTGTTATGATTAAGAAGACAGCAAGGAATTTAAAGTGGAGCTACATTGTACTTGGTTGAAGAAAGTTAATGTGAACTAGTTGTTAACCTCTTGTGTGAAATGGGGATGTACAACGGGATCTGGGGGTCCTTGTTCATCAGTCACTGAAAGTAAGCATACAGGTACAGCAGGCAGTGAAGAAAGCCAATGGCATGTTGGCCTTTATAACAAGAGGAGTTGAGTACAGGAGCAAAGAGGTCCTTCTGCAGTTGTACAGGGCCCTGGTGAGACCACACCTGGAGTATTGTGTGCAGTGTTGGTCCTCTAACTGGAGGAAGGATGGTATACCTGGTCGCATTCTAAAATCCTGTGAGGACCAACTGGCTGGAGTTTTTACAGACATTTTCAACCTCTCACTTCTGAGGTCTGAGGTCCCCACCTGCTTCAAAAGGGCATCAATTATACCAGTGCCCAAGAAGAGTAAGGTAACGTGCCTCAATGACTATCGACCTGTGGCACTAACGCCTGTGGTGATGAAGTGCTTTGAGAGGTTGATCATGACGCAGATCAACTCCTACCTCGACAAAAACCTGGACCCACTGCAGTTCGCTTACCGCCACAACAGATCAAAGGTGGATGCGATCTCGCTGGCCCTCCACTCGCTCTGGACCACTTGGACAACAAAAACTCATATGTCAGGCTGTTATTCATCGATTACAGCTCGGCATTTAACACAATCATCCCCTCCAAGCTGGTTACCAAACTCGCAGAACTGGGTCTCTGCGCATCCCTCTGCAATTGGATCCTCGACTTCATCACTCTCAGACCACAGTCTGTTCGTATTGGTGGAAATGTGTCAGACTCGATAACAATTAACAATTTGAGGAAGGACATTCTTGCTATTGAGGGAGCCCAGCGTAGGTTCACCAGGTTAATTCCCGGGATGGCAGGACTCTCATATGCTGAGAGAATGGAGTGGCTGGGGTTGTACACTCTGGAGTTTAGAAGGATGAGAGGATATCTTATTGAAACATATAAGATTATTAAGGGTTTGGACACGCGAGAGGCAGGAAACATGTTCCCGATGTTGGGGGAGTCCAGAACCAGGGGCCACAATTTAAGAATAAGGGGTAAGCCATTTAGAACGGAGATGAGGAAACACTGTTTCTCACAGAGTGGTGGGTCTGTGAGATTCTCTGCCTCAGAGGGCGGTGGAGGCTGGTTCTCTGGATGCTTTCCAGAGAGAGCTAGATAGGGCTCTTAAAAATAGTGGAGTCAGGGGATATGGGGAGAAGGCAGGAACGGGGTACTGATTGGGGATGATCAGCCATGATCACATTGAATGGCGGTGCTGGCTCGAAGGGCCGAATGGCCTACTCCTGCACCTATTGTCAAACCCCAATCCTCAAACTTAACCCTTAACCCTTAACTCACTGCGGCCACACACTGGTCACTGCGGCCACACACTGGTCACTGCGGCCACACACTGGTCACTGCGGCCACACACTGGTCACTGCGGCCACACACTGGGTCACTGCGGCCACACAGTGGTCACTGCGGCCACACAGTGGTCACTGCGGCCACACAGTGGTCACTGCGGCCACACAGTGGTCACTGCGGCCACACAGTGGTCACTGCGGCCACACAGTGGTCACTGCGGCCACACAGTGGTCACTGCGGCCACACAGTGGTCACTGCGGCCACACACTGGTCACTGCGGCCACACACTGGTCACTGCGGCCACACACTGGTCACTGCGGTCACACTGATCTCTGGATCCAGGCTCAGTCTCTGCAGAGGCTAGGGTCTGAACCCCACCACTGCCCAGTGTGCGGGTGCAGTGACCAGAGTGGTGTGGTTGACCCACACACAGTTGGCAGTGGTGGCATTCAAACTCTCGCCTCCGCAGAAACAGCCTGGATCCAGAGATCAGTCACCAGTGTGATGGCTGCAGTGGCCAAAGGGCCAGATTTCTGTGCTGTACGACAGTGAGGTGAAGGTCTGTGTAGACTTGCCCATCTGATCGATGTTCCAGTCACAGCCTCATGGACACGTCGAGAGACCCCCCTCCCACCTCCCCCCTCCCCCCTCCCCCCTCCCCCTCCCCTCCTCACACACTCCCTCCCTCCCTCCCTTCCTCTCTCCGCCCCAGAGAAGTGGCAGGTGGACATGATGCAGCAAAGTGTGGAGTCATGCATGCTGGTCGCAGGAATAAAGGCGCAGACTATTTTGTAAATGGGGACAGAATTGGGAAATCACAGGTGTAACTGGTGCAGGATTCCCAAAATGTTCATCTGTGGTCGAATCAGTAGTAACAAAAGCAAACTCAATGCTGGCATTTATTTACAGAGGGCTTGTGTATAACAGGGATGTATTGGTGACTCTACAAGGTGGGATGTAATGGTGACTCTACAAGGTGGGATGTAATGGTGGGGATGGGGGAGGGGCGGTGGGGGAGGGAAGAGGGGATGGGCAGGGCAGTGGGTGGGGGGTGGGGGAGGGGGGCTGCAGGTACCTGACAACACCACACCCGTGTGACCAGGTGCAGCTCCTTAAAGCCCACGTTAGGGAACGAGGAGCAGCTGGTTGACCTTAGGACCATCCTGGAGACAGAACATCTTGGACAGGACATGGAGAGAGGTCGTCGCGTGGATGCCCAGCACGAGAGAAGGTGGTTCCTCGAGGTAGGGAATGAGATGGTGCTGTGAGACTCCAGAATGGAGGGTGATGAGGGGAAGTATAGGGGACAGAATAGGCAGCGAGGAAGGCAGAACTGCAGGTGCTGCTTAAACCGGAGACAGACACAAAAAGCTGGAGTAACTCAGTGGGTCAGGCAGCATTTCTGGAGTAAAGCTGGAGTAACTCAGTGGGTCAGGCAGCATTTCTCTGCCACAGAAGGTAGTTGAGGCCAGTTCATTGGCTATATTTAAGAGGGAGTTAGATGTGGCCCTTGTGGCTAAAGGGATCAGGGGGTATGGAGAGAAGGCAGGTACAGGATACTGAGTTGGATGATCAGCCATGATCATATTGAATGGCGGCGCTGGCTCGAAGGGCCGAATGGCCTCTACTCCTGCACCTGTTTTCTATGTTTCTATGTTTCTATGAGAGGGTACAGGTGTAAAGCTGGAGTAACTCAGTGGGTCAGGCAGCATTTCTGGAGTGAACCAACAGGTGATATTTTGGGCAGAGACCCTTCTGAGGAAGGAACATTGTCCCACATTCCCCTCTTTCCCAGGTGAGGTCGGCAACCGGCGGCCATCTTGGTGAGGGCGGGTGAGATTGGCGGCCATCTTGGTGAAGGCAGGTGAGGTCAGCACCCGGCAGGCATTTTGGTGAGGGCAGGTGAGGTCGGCAGCCGGCGGCCATCTTGGTGAGGGTGTTGGCGGCGGCCATCTTGGTGAGGGCAGGTGAGGTCGGCGGTTGGGCGGTTGGAGCTTTGGGCGGGAACAAGATGAAGATGAAACCGGCGCCGCGACCCCGGACC
>JAXLNO010001693.1:12500-17500 GCA_038087875.1 Malacoraja senta
ACACACACGTCGCGGCAGCGGACACACACACACACACACACACACACGTCGCGGCAGCGGACACACACACACACACACACACACACGTCGCGGCAGCGCACACACACACACACACACACACACGTCGCGGCAGCGGACACACACACACACACACACACACACACGTCGCGGCAGCGCACACACACACACACACACACACACACACACACACACGTCGCGGCAGCGGACACACACACACACACACGTCGCGGCAGCGGACACACACACACACACACACACACACACACACACACACACGTCGCGGCAGCGGACACACGGGACCATAAACCCGGCAACATCCCCGTCACCTACAGCAGAGTTTGGGACAGTCTGGTCCCTCCACCCACCCAGTCACTGACCGAGCTGCACCGGCACCACGACCCCCATACCAGGGTGATTCACCCCCCCCCCCCCGACCCCCACACCAGGGAGATTCACCCCCGGATCCCCACAGCATGGTGATTCATCCCCCACGACCGACCCACTGGAGTGATTCCCCCCCCCCGACCCACACCGTGGTGATTCACCCCCCCTCCCCGGCCCCCACATGCGGTGATTCACCCCCCCCCCCGATCCACACAATGGGGTGATTCACCCCCCCACCCCTGACCCACACACCGTGGTGATTCACCCCCCACCCCCTCACACTGGAGTGATTCACCCCCAGACCCACACCATGGTGATTCACCACCACCCCCGGACCCCCACACGGGGTGATACACCCCCCCACCCCCCGGACCCCCACAATGGGGTGATTCAACCCCCCCCCAGACCCCCACATGGGGTGATTCACCCGGGTGCCGGGCTGCCTGTCGCCCTGCTGCCGCCAAACAGCAAACGATATTGCCAAGTGCAGGAACTATCTTTGAAGTAGTGGGGAGGTGTCCGACTGCCCTATGGCGACAAATATGCATGGAGGCGAGAATAATTTCTTATCATTTCTGGAGATGGTTGGCATTTTCTTTCATTATTGATAGTGCAACCTTAATTCTGAAGAACGTCAAAGTTGTCTGTTAAAGAAAGCAGACAGTTGTCAAAGTTCATCTGTTAAAGAAAGCAGACAGCAACAAAATTGTTAAAGGTAAACCAAAGCAATTTTTAATCAATTTGCCAGAGGGGAGTGGCAAGATCTACAAAGAACACACACGTTGCTCAGTGCTTCTCGGGCTCCACTCAAAGAACAAAGGAAAGTTAGAGTAATTATACATTTTCTTATCAATAAACCACACCTAAATCTGAGTGAAAGATCTGTAGCCTAAGGGAAACAAGGGAGGCTGGACCCATATATTTGCAATGTCAGCCTTATTCTCAAATCTTGGCACAGCTTCAGTACAGCTGCCCATTCCGGAAGGACAACTAACTCCATTTTGTTTTCAAATGACTTCCATCTTGGTTCCAGAATAGGCATCCGTCTGTAAACTAAAACAAGCTTGTAAGACTTGGATGAAAGACTTAGATTGAGAATAGGAGCAGGGAGGTTCTACTGCAGTTGTACAGGGTCTTGGTGAGACCACATCTGGTGTATTGCGTACAGTTTTGGTCTCCAAATCTCAGGAAGGACATTATAGCCATAGAGAGAGTGCAGAGAAGGTTCACCAGACTGATACCTGGGATGTCAGGACTTTCATATGAAGAAAGACTGGATAGACTTGGTTCATACTCACTAGAATTTAGGAGATTGAGAGGGGATCTTATAGAAACGTACAAAATTCTTATGGGGTTGGACAGGCTAGATGCAGGAAGATTGTTCCCGATGTTGGGGAAGTCCAGGACAAGGGGTCACAGCTTAAGGATAAGGGGGAAATTCTTTAAGACCGAGATGAGGAAAAACTTTTTCACACAGAGAGTGGTGAATCTCTGGAACTCTCTGCCAAAGAGGGTAGTTGAGGCCAGTTCATTGGCTATATTTAAGAGGGAGTTAGATGTGGCCCTTGTGGCTAAAGGGATCAGGGGGTATGGAGAGAAGGCAGGTACGGGATACTGAGTTGGATGATCAGCCATGATCATATTGAATGGCGGTGCAGGCTCGAAGGGCCGAATGGCCTACTCCTGCACCTATTTTCTATGTACCCGTGTATGAAAGCCACTACCTTCTCCTTAGCTGGGACAGGCAGTTCAGACAGATATCTAATATGGTGCTGTGCCCAGACAATACATCTCTATGTTAATACATTGTCAATACATTGTTTCAATGACTAGTACAAACCAAGCTTCTAAGATTTCCATAACTTTATTCTGCTGGGAAAATTATTTTAAATTTGACTGCTTTCTGTTTTTCAGCAAATTTAAAAGAAACGGTGTGCCAGCAGGCTGGAGGAGCGGGCAAAGGCCTTGCCACAGAGCGGGCAGGTGAAGGGGTGCTGGCCGGTGTGGACTCGCCGGTGCTCCAGCAGGTGGTCAAGGCGGGTGAAGCCCTTTCCACAGGACGGGCAGGGGAAGGGACGCTCACCGCTGTGGGTACGCCGGTGCTGCCACAGGCTGGACATGCGGGTGAAACCCTTGCCACACTCAGCGCACACAAAGGGTGTCTCTCCGGTGTGTAACCGCTGGTGCTCCCGCAGGCCCCGTGCTCTCTTGTTACAGTGGGAGCAGCTGCTCGCCGGCGTGGGCCCGCCGGTGCTGCCGCAACCCCCGCGAGCTGTCAAACTCCTCACCGCAGTACGGGCAGTCGTAGGGCTGGCCACTTTTGTGCACGCACTGGTGAGACAGGGGGTGGGAGGCCATGGTAAAGCGCTCTCCACACATCGGGCTGGGGACAGGACAGTCGCCGGCGTGCACCTGCTGGTGGGACAGCAGATAGGTGGAGCGGGTGAAGCCCTTGCCGCACTGGGCGCAGGTGTAGGGGCGCTCGCCGGTGTGGGTGCGCTGGTGCTTCAGCAGGTGACCGGACTGGGTGAAGCCCTTGCCGCACTGGGTACAGGTGTAGGGGCGTTCGCCGGTGTGGATGCGCTGGTGCACCTGCAGACTGCCGGAGTGGGCAAAGCCCTTGCCGCACTGGGCGCAGGTGTAGGGACGCTCGCCGGTGTGGGTGCGCTGGTGCACCTGCAGACTGCCAGAGTGCGCAAAGCCCTTGCCGCACTGGGCGCAATTGTAGGGACGCTCGCCACTGTGGGTGCGCTGGTGGAACAGCAGGTCGCTGGACTGGGTGAAGCCCTTACCGCACTGGGTGCAGGTGTAGGGGCGCTCACCAATGTGGGTGCGCTGGTGGAACAGCAGGTGACCAGACTGGGTGAAGCCCTTGCCGCATTCGCTGCAGGTGTAGGGTCGTTCCCCGGTGTGCAGGCGCCTGTGCACCTTTAGTTCCAGCGACGACTTGTAGCCCTTGCCGCAGTCGCTGCAGGTGTAGCGGCGCTCGCTGGTGTGGGTGCGCTGGTGGGACAGCAGGTTGCCGGACTGGGTGAAGCCCTTGCCGCACTGGGTACAGGTGTAGGGGCGCTCGCCGTTGTGGGTGCGCTGGTGCACTTGCAGACTGCCGGAGTGGGCAAAGCCCTTGCCGCACTGGGCGCAGTTGTAGGGGCGCTCGCCGGTGTGGGTGCGCTGGTGCACCTGCAGGCTGCTGGTGTGACTGAAGCCCTTCCCGCATTCGCTGCAGGTGTAGGGTCGTTCCCCGGTGTGCAGGCGCCTGTGCACCTTCAGTTCCCAGCGACGACTTGTAGCCCTTGCCGCAGTCGCTGCAGGTGTAGCGGCGCTCGCTGGTGTGGGTGCGTTGGTGCACCAGCAGGTTGCAGGACTGGTTGAAGCCCTTGCCGCAGTCGCTGCAGGTGTAGGGGCGCTCGCCGGTGTGGGTGTGCTGGTGGGACAGCAGCTTGCTGGAGGAGGTGAAGCCCTTGCCGCACTGGGCGCAGGTGTAGGGGCGCTCGCCAGTGTGGGAGCGCTGGTGGGACAGCAGGTTGCTGGAGCGTGTGAAGCCCTTGCCGCAGTCGCTGCAGGTGTAGGGTCGTACCCCGGTGTGCAGGCGCCTGTGCACCTTCAGTTCCAACGGCGACTTGAAGCTCTTGCCGCAGTCGGCGCAGTCGAAGGGGCGTTCTCCCGTGTGAACCCGCCGGTGGATCTCCAGCAGGCTCAGGTGCTGACACGCCTTGCCACACACGTCGCACTCATAACGCTTCTCCTTGTTGTGCCCCCTCATGTGGTACTCCATCAAAGCTCAGCCCCTCGAAGCTCAGCCTGCACACCGAGCAGATGGGGGGGGGGAGCTCATCTGCACCCTGGCCGCCCTCAATGGCCGCTCACATCCCCGTCTCTCCGTCCACAGCAACAGCTCCTAAACCCTGCAGGAGGGGAACACAGAGGGTCAACAAACTGGCAAACAGGACATTACTAGCACATATTGGGTGCATTTATGGCAGAGGAAACCATTATATAATTCTGCGCGGCACAGTGGCGCAGCGGTACAGTTGCTGCCTCACCGCCAAAGACCCAGGTACGATCCTGACTATGGGTGCTGTCTGTGCGGAGTTTGTACATTCTCCCTTGACCTGCGTGGGTTTTTACTCTGGGTGCTCCGGTTTCCTCCAACATTTCAAAGACGTTCATGGTTGTAGATTAAATCGGCGTCCGCAAAATTGTTAAAGTGTCCCTAATGTGCGTAGGATAGTGCTAGTGTACGGGGTGATCGCTGGTCGGCGCGGAGTCCGTGGGCCGAAAGACCTGTTTCCGCGCTGCAGCTCTAAACTAAACTAAACCAAAGAAGGGTCTCGACCCAAAATGTCACCCATTCCTTCTCTCCACAGATGCTGCCTGACCCGCTGAGTTACTGCAGCACTCTCTCTCTGTCTCTCTCTCTGTCTGTCTCTTTCTTTTTCTCTCTCTCTCTCTCTTTCTCTCTCTGTCTCTCCCTCTCTCTCTGTCCCTCTCGTCCCTCTCTCTGTAACTCTCTTTCTCCCTCTCTCTATCTCACTGTCTCTCTCTCTCTCTCTCTCTCTCTCCGTCTCTCTCTCGCTGTCTCTCTATCTCTATCT
>JAXLNO010001693.1:20000-74255 GCA_038087875.1 Malacoraja senta
TTCGTAATTCACCGTCTCTCAGGTTATGGCATGCTGTTACATATTGTGCACCAAGATGTGCTGTATTTCCTTCACCAAGGATTATTCTTAGTTTTGATGTAACATCTAGTTCTTTAAAATCAGTGGTTGCCAGACTGAGTTTGTCAAAGTATGTTTTCCTTGTTTTGTCAAATTTTTTGCATTTAGGAGGAAATGCACCTCTTTTTCAACCTCATCTGTCAAACAGTAGCTGCATATTCTGCTTTATCTTGGTTGCCAGAATCTCTTCTGTCTTGCTTTTTCAACTGCCAAATAGTGGTCGCTTAACTTGTATTTGGTGAGGGTCTGTCTCTGCTTTATGTCTCTAACAGTTGAGAGATGGTCTGCCAATTTATAATCTCTTTTTAGGGCACGGTAACATTCTAATCTGCTTTGGCTTTTGGTTTCTTTATCCCAATGTTTCAAATACGTTTCTTTACATTGTTTGACAATTTGGTTCACTCTAACTGGTGATAGGGGATCAGTATTGATCTGAGGCTGGTCAGGATTTAACTGGATAGGGTTTAACTGAATAGGGGTAGTTAGTCTCAGTACCAACTGACACAGGGAACTCTTTTCTCGGCTCCCCTCTTGTGTTTTAAGGGCTTTAAACTGGAGGGTATCTGGGGGGCTAGATTTAAGGTGATTCCAAAAATGTAGTGCTCTTTTCTGGATATTTATTATCAGTGGGTATCTGCCTAATTCCGCCCTACATGCATTTGTTGGTGTTTTCCTTTGGATGCGGAGGATGTTCCGACAAAATTCCGCATGCAGGGCCTCCGTTGTATGTTTTTCCCATTTACTATAACTATGGTGACTGAGCGGCCCCCATACTTCACCACCATAAAGCGCAATAGGCTGGATTATACTGTCAAATATTGTAAGCCAGATTTTAATTGGAATTTGGATGTTGTAGAATCTTCTTTTTATTGCATACAGAGCTCTTCGAGCTTTCTCTTTTAGTGCATTCACAGCCATATTGAAGCTCCCTGACGCTGCAACAGTTGGAAGAAGGTAAGTATAGCTCATAGTGTGTTTGATAGTAATACCATTGAGAGTAAATTTGTATTTATTTAACAAGGGTTCTGAACTTAAAGAAGGGTAACTTTGAGGGTATGAGACGTGTATTGGCCAAGATAGACTGGCTATGTGATTCTTAAAGGGATGATGGTGGATATGCAATGGAAGGCATTTAAAGACTGCATGGACGAACTACAACAATTGTTCATCCCAGTTCGGCAAAAGAATAATCAGGGAAGGTAGTGCATCCGTGGATAACAAGGGAAATCAGGGATAGTATCAAGACAAAAGATGAAGCATACAATTTAGCCAGAAAAAGCAGCCTACCAGAGGATTGGTAGAAATTCAGAGTCCAGCAGAGGAGGACAAAGGGCTTAATTAGGAAAGGGAAAATAGATTATGAAAAAAACCTGTCAGGGAACATAAAAACTGACTGCAAAAGTTTTTAAGGATATGTGAAGAGATAAAGATTAGTTAAAACAAATGTAGGTCCCTCGCAGTCAGAAACAGGTGAATTGATCATGGGGAACAAGGATATGGCAGACCGATTGAATAACTACTTTGGTTCTGTCTTCAATAAGGAAGACATAAATAATCTGCCGGAAATAGCATGGGACCGGGGGTCAAATGAGATGGAGGAACTGAGTGAAATCCAGGTTAGCCGGGAAGTGGTGTTAGGTAAATTGAATGGATTAAAGGCCGATAAATCCCCAGGGCCAGACAGGCTGCATCCCAGAGTACTTAAGGAAGTAGCCCCAGAAATAGTGGATGCATTAGTGATAATTTTTCAGAACTCTTTAGATTCTGGAGTAGTTCCTGAGGATTGGAGGGTAGCTAATGTAACCCCACTTTTTAAAAAGGGAGGGAGAGAGAAAACAGGGAATTACAGACCAGTTAGTCTAACATCGGTAGTGGGGAAACTGCTAGAGTCAGTTATTAAAGATGGGATAGCAGCACATTTGGGAAGTGGTGAAAATCATTGGACAAAGTCAGCATGGCTTTATGAAAGGTAAATCATGTCTGACGAATCTTGCAGAATTTTTCGAGGATGTAACTAGTAGAGTGGATAAGGGAGAACCAGTGGATGTGTTATATCTGGACTTTCAGAAGGCTTTCGACAAAGTCCCACATAAGAGATTAGTGTGCAAACTTAAAGCACACGGTATTGGGGGTTCAGTATTGATGTGGATAGAGAACTGGCTGGCAGACAGGAAGCAAAGAGTAGAAGTAAACGGGTCCTTTTCAGAATGGACGGCAGTGACTAGTGGGGTACCGCAAGGCTGAGTGCTGGGACCCCAGCTATTTACAATATATATTAATGAACTGGATGAGGGAATTGAATGCAACATCTCCAAGTTTGCAGATGACACAAAGGCTGCTTGGAGGCTGCAAGGAGACTTGGTTAGGTTGGGTGAGTGGGCAAATGCATGGCAGATGCAGTATAATGTGGATAAATGTGTGGTTATCCACTTTGGTGGCAAAAACAGGAAAGTAGAATATTATCTGAATGGTGGCCGATTAAGAAAAGGGGGATGCAACGAGACCTGGGTGTCATGGTACACCAGTCATTGAAAGTAGGCATGCAGGTACAGCAGGCAGTGAAGAAAGCGAATGGTATGTTAGCATTCATAGCAAAAGGATTTGAATATAGGAGCAGGGAGGTTCTACTGCAGTTGTACAGGGCCTTGGTGAGACCACAGCTGGAGGATCGCGTACAGTTTTGGTCTCCTAATCTGAGGAAAGACATTCTTGCCATAGAGGGAGTACACAGAAGGTTCACCAGACTGATTCCTGGGATGGCAGGACTTTCATATAAAGAAAGACTGGATAGACTCGGCTTGTACTCGCTAGAATTTAGAAGATTGAGGGGGGATCTTATAGAAACTTACAAAATTCTTAAGGGGTTGGACAGGCTAGATGCAGGAAGATTGTTCCCCGACGTTGGGGAAGTCTAGAACAAGGGGTCACAGTTTAAGGATAAGGGGAAGTCTTTTAGGACCGTGATGAGAAAATCATTTTTCACACAGAGAGTGGTGAATCTCTGGAATTCTCTGCGATAGTTCTCAAAGGTAGTGAGGCCAGTTCATTAGCTATATTTAAGAGGGAGTTAGATGTGGCCCTTGTGGCTAAATGGATCAGGGGTATGGAGAGAAGGCAGGTACAGGATACTGAGTTGGATGATCAGCCATGATCACAATGAATGACAGTGCAGGCTCGAAGGGCCGAATGGCCTACACCTGCACCTATTTTCTATGTTTCTATGTTTCTAATGTCTCGCTCGCTCTCTCTCTGTCTCTCTCTCTCTCTCTCTCTCTCTCTCTCTCTCTCTCTCTGTTTATCTCTCTGTGTCTCATTCTCTCTCTCTCTCTCCCTGTTTATCTCTCTCTCTCTTTCTCTCTGTCTCTCTCTCTCTCTTTTTCTCTTTGTCTCTCTCTCTCTTTGTCTCTCTCTTTGTCTCTCTCATTCTCTCTCTCTCTCTCCCTGTCTCTCTCCCTGTCTCTCTCTCCCTGTCTCTCCCTGTCTGTCTCTGCCTGTCTCTCTCTGTGTCTCCCGCTGTCTCTCTCTCTCTCTCTCTGTGTCTCTCTCTCACTCTCTCTGGGACAGAGGATTTGGGTGAACATAGACCCATTCCTGCCAACCGTGGGTCTAACTGCAGATAGATACATAACGTACTCAACACATAGGACAGTAAAGGGAAATGATCTGCAAATAGAAACACGATTGGCCAGGACAGATATTTATAACGACTCGTTCTTTGTAAGAACCGCAATGGAATGGGATAAACGTGACAACAATATCGTCTAAATGTTTAAGAAGGAACTGCAGATGCTGGGAAAATCGAAGGTAGATACAAAATGATGGAGTAACTCAGCAGGTGAGGCAGCATCTATGGAGAGAAGGAATAGTTGATGATTCGGGTCGAGACCTTCTTCAGACTCAAGAACCATTTCCTTCGCTCCATAGATGCTGCCTCACACGCTGAGTTTCTCCAGCATTTTTGTCGACCAGCAATAGAGTCAAATCACCTTCACTGGACAATAGACAACAGGTGCAGGAGGCCAATCAGCCCTTCGAGCCAGCACCGCCATTCACTGTGATCATGGCTGATCATCCACAATCAGTACCCCGTTCCTGCCTTCTCCCCTTCTCCCCATATCCCCTGACTCCGCCATCTTTAAGAGCTCTATCTAACTCTCTCTTGAAAAACATCCAGAGAACCGGCCTCCACCGCCCTCTGAGGCAGAGAATTCCACACTCACAACTCTCTGGGTGGAAAAGTTTCTCCTCATCTCAGTCCTAAATGGCCACAGATTCACAACTCTCTGAGAAAAAGTGTTTCCTAGTCTCCGTTCTAAATGGCTTACCCCTTATTCTTAACCTGTGTGTCGCTGGTTCTGGACTCCTCCCAAAATCGGGAACATGTTTCCTACCTCTGGCGTGACCAAACCCTTAATAATCTTATATGTTTCAATAAGATACCCTCTCATCCTTCTAAACTCCAGAGCCCAGCCGCTCCATTCTCTCAGCATATGACAGCCCCGCCATCCCGGGAATTAACCCGGTGAACCTACGCTGGGCTCCCTCAATAGCAAGAATGTCCTTCCTCAAATTAGGGGACCAAAACTGCACACAATAAAAGAGGGAGAGGGGGAATGAGGGGGAGAGAGTCAAGTCACATTTATTTATAGAGCACATTTAAAAAACAACTCTCGTTGGCCAAAGTGCTTTACTTTTGTTATAAGAATAGCACAAACAAAACAAACTACATATATATATACACGTAGCCCTCACAGAGGATGTCAGGAACGGCTTGCGAGTATAGATAAGCCTTTAGTCTTGACTTTAAAGAGTCGATGGAGGGGACAGTTCTGATGGGAAAGGGGATGCGGTTACACAGTCTAGGGCCTGCAACCGCAAAGGCCCAGTCGCCCCTGAGCTTATGCCTGGGGGAGAGAGAGGGGGGAGAGAGAGAGAGGGGGGGAGAGAGAGAGAGAGGGGGGAGAGAGAGAGAGAGGGGGGGAGAGAGGGGGGAGAGAGAGAGGGGGGGAGAGAGAGAGGGGGGGAGAGAGAGGGGGGGAGAGAGCGAGGGGGGAGAGAGCGAGGGGGGAGAGAGCGAGGGGGGGAGAGAGCGAGGGGGGAGGGGGGAGAGAGAGAGAGGGGGAGAGAGAGAGATGGGGGAGAGAGAGAGGGGTGGGAGAGAGAGGGGGAGAGAGAGAGGGGGAGATATGTCAGCCATGGTTGCAAGGCGGAGTGGACTCGGTAAGTTGGCGATATGCAGAGAACTGCCCTGCTAACTACAAATTCAGAAAGGTCCAATGCAGACAATGCCAAGTGTGGGCTAGCATGAGTGAAATGGGCCGAAGGGCCTTTTCCGGACGCTCCGGGCTCCCCGCATCCACCCCATTGTCCCGCAAGGTCGGTTTGGTGACTTTGGGGGAGTTTTTGGGGCAAATGGTTTGGAAATGAGACAGAAATCAGCGTGCAGGGCCACATTAAGTGTGGATTTAGTATGAGTTGTAAAGTGTGGGGAACCGCCTGTCAGCGCCTGTGCATGCTCCCCCTGCTGCATTAAACTGTGGAAGGTGCGACCTGTACAAAAAGGATGGGTTGCACTTGAAACTGAGGGGGACCAATATCCTGGCGGGGAGAAGTGCAAAGGCTACTGGGGAGACTTTAAACTAGAACGGTTGGGGGGAAGGGACTCAAATAGAGAAAGCTATTAGACAATGTGTGAGGCAGGAGGCAGAGAAGGAAAGCACTCCGACCCAACATGTAGGGGGGAAAGAAGAAAAAAATAATAAACAGAGAATAAGAGGTGGTGGGGTTCTTAAATGGGTGAGCAGAGAAACAGAGGGATGTAAAATGGGGGCGGACGCAATAGGTAGCAAGGTGAAAAGTAAAAGTGTCAGGCAGACAAATCCAGGGCAAAAATCAAAAAGGGCCACTTTTCAACATAATTGTAAAAGGGGTAAGAGCGTTGTAAAAACAAGCCTGAAGGCTTTGTGTCTCAATGCAAGGAGCATTCGTAATAAGGTGGCTGAGTTGAACGTGCAGATAGCTATTAATGATTATGATATAGTTGGGATCACGGAGACATGGCTCCAGGGTGACCAAGGCTGGGAGCTGAACATCCAGGGATATTCAATATTCAGGAGGGATAGAGACAAAGGAAAAGGAGGTGGGGTAGCGTTGCTGGTTAGAGAGGAGATTAACGCAGTGGAAAGGAAGGACATTAGCTTGGAGGATGTGGAATCGGTATGGGTAGAGCTGCGAAACACTAAGGGGCAGAAAACGCTGGTGGGTGTTGTGTACAGGCCACCTAGCAGTAGTAGTGAAGTTGGGGATGGCATCAAACAGGAAATTAGAAATGCCTGCAACAAAGGCAAACAGTTATAATGGGTGACTTCAATCTACATATAGATTGGCTGAATCAAATTGGCAGGGGTGCTGAGGAAGAGGATTTCTTGGAATGTATGCGGGATAGTTATCTAAACCAACATGTAGAGGAACCAACGAGAGAGCAGGCTATTCTAGACTGGGTATTGAGTAATGAGGAAGGGTTAGTTAGCAGTCTTGTTGTGCATGCCCCCTTGGGCAAGAGTCACCATAATATGGTTGAGTTCTTCATTAGGATGGAGAGTGACATTGTTAATTCAGAACCAATGGTTCTGAACTTAAAGAAAGGTAACTTTGAGTGTATGAGACGTGAATTGGCCAAGATTGACTGGCAATTAGTTCTAAAATGGTTGACGGTGGATATGCAATGGAAGGCATTTAAAGACTGCATGGATGAACTACAAAAATTGTTCATCCCAGTTTGGCAAAAAAATAAATCAGGGAAGGTAGTGTATCCGTGGATAACAAGGGAAATCAGGGATAGTACCAAAGCAAAAGATGATGCGTACAAGTTAGCCAGAAAAAGCAGCATACCAGAGGACTGGGAGAAATTCAGAGACCGGCAGAGGAGGACAAAGGGCTTAATTAGGAAAGGGAAAATAGATTATGAAAGAAAACTGGCAGGGGAACATAAAAACTGACTGCAAAAGTTTTTATAGATATGTGAAGAGAAAGAGATTAGTTAAAACAAATGTAGGTCCCTTGCAGTCAGAAACAGGTGAATTGATCATGGGGAACAAGGATATGGCGGACCAATTGAATAACTACTTTGGTTCCGTCTTCACTAAGGAAGACATAAATAATCTGCCGGAAATAGCAGGGGACAGCGGGTCAAAGGAGATGGAGGAACTGAGTGAAATCCAGGTTAGTCGGGAAATGGTGTTGCGTAAATTGAATGGATTAAAGGCCGATAAATCACCAGGGCCAGATAGGCTGCATCCCAGAGTACTTAAGGAAGTAGCTCCAGAAATAGTGGATGCATTAGTGATAATTTTTCAAAACTCTTTAGATTCTGGAGTAGTTCCTGAGGATTGGAGGGTAGCAAACGTAACCCCACTTTTTAAGAAGGGAGGGAGAGAGAAAACGGGGAATTACAGACCAGTTAGTCTAACATCGGTAGTGGGGAAACTGCTAGAGTCAGTTATTAAAGATGGGATAGCAGCACATTTGGAAAGTGGTGAAATCATTGGACAAAGTCAGCATGGATTTACGAAAGGTAAATCATGTCTGACGAATCTTATATAATTTTTTCGAGGATGTAACCAGTGGAGTGGATAGGGGGAGAAACCAGTGGATGTGTGGTATCTGGACTTTCAGAAGGCTTTCGACAAGGTCCCACATAAGAGATTAGTATACAAACTTAAAGCACACGGTATTGGGGGTTCAGTATTGATGTGGATAGAGAACTGGCTGGCAAACAGGAAGCAAAGAGTAGGAGTAAACGGGTCCTTTTCACAATGGCAAGCAGTGACTAGTGGGGTACCGCAAGGCTCAGTACTGGGACCCCAGCTATTTACAATTTATATTAATGAACTGGATGAGGGAATTGAAGGCAACATCTCCAAGTTTGCGGATGACACTAAGCTGGGGGGCAGTGTTAGCTGTGAGGAGGATGCTAGGAGACTGCAAGGTGATTTGGATAGGGTGGGTGAGTGGGAAAATGTTTGGCAGATGCAGTATAATGTGGATAAATGTGAGGTTATCCACTTTGGTGGCAAAAAACAGGAATGCAGACTATTATCTAAATGGTGGCCGATTAGGAAAAGGGGAGATGCAACGAGACCTGGGTGTCATGGTACACCAGTCATTGAAAGTAGGCATGCAGGTGCAGCAGGCAGTGAAGAAAGCGAATGGTATGTTGCATTCATAGCAAAAGGATTTGAGTATAAGAGCAGGGAGGTTCTACTGCAGTTGTACAGGGTCTTGGTGAGACCACACCTGGAGTATTGCCTACAGTTTTGGTCTCCAAATCTGAGGAAAGACATTCTTGCCATAGAGGGAGTACAGAGAAGGTTCACCAGACTGTTCCCTGGGATGTCAGGACTTTCATATGAAGAAAGACTGGATAGACTCGGCTTGTACTCGCTAGAATTTAGGAGATTGAGAGGGGATCTTATAGTAACGTACAAAATTCTTATGGGGTTGGACAGGCTAGATGCAGGAAGATTGTTCCCGATGTTGGGGAAGTCCAGGACAAGGGGTCACAGCTTAACGATAAGGGGGCAATCTTTTAAGACCGAGATGAGGGAAAGACTTTTTCACACAGAGAGTGGTGAATCTCTGGAACTCTCTGCCACAGAGGGTAGTTGAGGCCAGTTCATTGGCTATATTTAAGAGGGAGTTAGATGTGGCCCTTGTGGCTAAAGGGATCAGGGGGTATGGAGAGAAGGCAGGTACAGGATACTGAGTTGGATGATCAGCCATGATCATATTGAATGGCGGTGCAGGCTCGAATGGCCGAATGGCCTACTCCTGCACCTATTGTCTATGTTTCTGTGTATCTAAAGGGAATGCTCCACTGGCTGCCTCCTCCGCTGCATGGCAGCGCTTTTTATCTTTACCTGCTCTTCACAGCTGCATTCCCGAGGAGCTTCCGGCGGGAGGGGAGACGCTTTAGGGCGGCGCACCGGGGGTGGCAAAGCGGGACGGCGGGTCTCAGGCGTCCGGGCGGAGGGCGAAACGCCGAATGTTGGTTCCGGGTGGTTTTGTTGTTTGTTTGGTGCATTGAGGGTGGGATGGAGAGGAAAAAGGAGGGAGGGGGAAGGAGGTGAGAGAGAGGGAGAGAGGGAGAGAGAGGGGAGAGAGGGAAGAGAGAGGGAAGAGAGGGGGTCGAGGGAAGAGAGAGAGGGAGAGAGGGGAGAGAGGGGGAGAAGGGAAGAGAGGAAGAGAGGGAGAGAGAGAGAGAGAGGGGGTCGAGGGAGAGAGAAGTATTCACCTCTCCCTCCCTCTCTGGGCGTCATGGTGACCCAGTGGTAGAGTTGCCGCCTCACGGCGTCAGAGACCCCGGTTCCATCCCGACCACGGGCGCTGTCTGTCCGGAGTTTGCACGTTCTCTCTCCCCTTGACCTGCGTGGGTTTTCTCCGGGCGCTCCGGTTTCCTCCCACCAGGGCCGGATTTACGTATGAGCCAGACAAGCTTAAGTTTAGGGCCCCGAGATCTAGGGGGGCCTCGGCCCGCTCCACCACGGTGTATAAAACCTTTGACATAGTGGCGTTGTCACAAACCCTACCATCGGAGGCGTTGTGCTTGCGATTCCAGGGGCTTTGGTGGTGGTGGGGGGGGGGGGTGGTTTAAAATGCAGGTGAGGTTTATATTCATTGTGAGAGGACCTCCACAACATTGCCCGTTGACCCTGGGCCACTCCACCGCCCTCCAGCAGCCCGCAGCCATCGCCTCACCTGCAGCCTGGACTCGGCACCGGGCCTGAAGTCTCTATGCTGCAGATTCCAACTCCCCTGGGTTTGACTGCGCTGGATCCTAGTAACAGTCACCCAACCCTGGTAACCTCAGTGGCTGTTCCACAGGGTCTTCCCCATCCCCCTCAAACCATGTGACCCCAGCTCTTCCCCACCCACACTACAGTCCTCATACCCCGCTAACCCCTGACCACCCACCACCCCCCCCCCCCCCCACCAGACATCATAGAAACATAGACAATAGGTGCAGGAGTAGGCCATTCGGCACTACGAGCCTGCACCGCCATTCAATATGATCATGGCTGATCATCCAACTCAGTATCCTGTACCTGCCTTCTCTCCATACCCCCTGATCCCTTTAGCCACAAGGGCCACATCTAACTCCCTCTTAAATATAGCCAATGAACTGGCCTCAACTACCTTCTGTGGCAGAGAATTCCAGAGATCCACCACTCTCTGTGTGAAAAAATGTTTTTCTCATCTCGGTCCTAAAAGATTTCCCCCTTATCCTTAAACTGTGACCCCATGTTCTGGACTTCCCCAACATCGGGAACAATCTTCCTGCATCTAGCCTGTCCAACCCCTTAAGAATTTTGTAAGTTTCTATAAGATCCCCCTCAATCTTCTAAATTCTAGCGAGTACAAGCCAAGTCTATCCAGTCTTCCTTCATATGAAAGTCCTGACATCCCAGGAATCAGTCTGGTGAACCTTCTCTGTACTCCCTCTATGGCAAGAATGTATTTCCTCAGATTAGGAGACCAAAGCTGTACGCAATACTCCAGGTGTGGTCTCACCAAGACCCTGTACAACTGCAGTAGAACCTCCCTGCTCCTATACTCAAATCCTTTTGCTATGAATCCTAACATACCATTCGCTTTCTTCACTGCCTGCTGCACCTGCATGCCTACTTTCAATGACTGGTGTACCATGACACCCAGGTCTCGTTGCATCTCCCCTTTTCCTAGTCGGCCACCATCGCCTCAGTCTACTCACCTGCCTTCCTCCGGCCCATCCCCCATCCCTGCCGTGTGTTCACCATCCCCCCTGACCTCCCCCTCTCAAATACCGAACGGTCTGTCCTCAGCAGAGGCCTCACCTTTGTCCCCCTCCGTCCCCACCTCAAGAGTTCCGCGCCCACCGCGATTTGGAACTCTTCTTCCCTCGCCTCCGGCCTCACACTGTTCTTCCACGGGAAGGAGTCCTCGCCCCCATTGATGATCCTTTTCCCGTCTCCAACGCACCCCCTCCTCTTGGACCCCCCCCCCTCATGGCCATTGGGATGGACGAGGATGGAGTTGAAGGGAAAGAGAGTAAAGGGATGGTTAATGTCCCCAGAATTAACGGGAAATAAGCTCACAAAGGGATAGGAGAGTTTGGCCAAGTGTAATAGGGATCGATGTGAAAGGTGAGATGCGTAAGGAATTAAAAGTATTGTATATGAATGCGCTAAGTATAAGAAGTAAAGTAGATGAGCTTGAGGCTCAGTTAGAGGTTGGTGGATATGACATTGTGGGGATTACTGAGACGTGCTGCAGGAGGATCGGGCCTGGGAACTTGATATTCAGGGTTATACATCCTATAGAAAAGACAGGCAGGTGGGCAGAGGGGGGTAGCTCTGCTGGTGAGGGATGGAATTCAGTCCCTTGCGAGGGAAGACATGGGGACTGACGAGTTAGAGTCACTGTGGATTGAGTTGAGGAATTGTAAAGGCAAGAAGACACTAATTGGTGTTATTTACAGACCCCCAAATAGTAGCCCGGATGTAGGGTGTAAGTTGCAGCAGGAGTTAAAACTGGCATGTAACAAAGGTAATGCCACTGTGGTGATGGGGGATTTCAATATGCAGGTAGACTGGGAAAATTAGGTTCGTTCAGGACCCCAAGAGAAATTTGTAGAGTGCCTCCGAGATGGATACTTAGAGCAGCTTGTAATGGAGCCGACAAGAGAAAAGGCAATTCTGGATTTAGTGTTGACCAATGAACCAGATATGATAAGAGAACTCGAGGTAAAGGAACCACTTGGAGGTAGTGATCATAATATGATTAGTTTTAATCTGCAATTTGAGAAGGAGAACGTTAAATCGGAAGTGGCGTGATGCAGTTGAACAAAGGGGACTATGAAGGCATGAGAGGGGAGCTGGCCAAGGTAGACTGGAAAGGGGTCCTAGCAGGAATGACAGTGGAACAGCAATGGCAGGAATTTCTGGGCATAATCCGGAAGACACTGGATCATTTCATTCCAAAAAGGAAGAAAGATTCTGAGGGGGAGTTGGAGGCAACCGTGGCTGACAAGAGAAGTTAGGGATAGAATAAACTAAAAGAAAAGATGTATAACACAGCAAAGAGTAGCCGGAAGCCAGAGGATTGGGAAACTTTCATAGGACAACAGAAGGAAACAAAACGGGCAATAGGGGCTGAAAAGATGAAGTACGAGGGGAAGCTGGCCAGGAATATAAAGAAGGACAATAAAAGCTTCTTTAGATTTGTTAAGGGAAAAAGAGTAGCAAAGTCAAATGTGGGCCCCTTGAAGGCAGACACGGGTGAAATTATTATGGGCAACAAGGAAATGGCAGAAGTGTTGAATAGGTACTTCGGATCTGTCTTCACTAAGGAAGACACAACAATCTCATAGATGTACTGGAGGACAGAGGATCTAAGGGGGTAGAGGAACTGAAAGAAAATTTCATTAGGTGCGAAATAGTATTGAGTAGGCTAATGGGACTGAAGGATGATAAATCCCCTGGGCCTGATGGTCTGCATCCCAGGGTCCTCAGGGAGGTGGCTCTAGAAATAGTGGACGCATTGGTGATCATTTTCCAATGGTCAGTAGATTCAGGAACAGTTCCTGTGGATCGGAGGATAGCTAATGTCATCCCACTTTTCAAGAAAGGAGCGAGAGAGAAAACGGAGAATTACAGACCAGTTAGCCTGACTTCGGTGGTGGGAAAGATGCTGGAGTCAATTATGAAAGAGGTAATAATGGGGCATTTGGATAGCAGTAAAAGGATTAGTCCAAGTCAACATGGATTTATGAAAGGGCAATCATGCTTGACTAATCTTCTCGAATTGTTTGAGGATTTGACAAGTAAATTGGATGGGGAGCCAGTGGATGTAGTGTATCTAGACTTTCAGAAAGCCTTTGATAAGGTCCCGCACGGGAGACTGGTGACTAAAATTAGTGCACATGGTATTGGGGGTAGGGTGTTGACATGGATAGAAAATTGGTTGGCAGACTGGAAGCAAAGAGTAGGAGTGAACGGGTCCTTTTCAGAATGGCAGGCAGTGGCGAGTGGAGTGCCGCAAGGCTCGGTGTTGGGGCCGCAACTGTTTACCATATATATTAATGATTTACAAAAGGGAATTAGGAGCAACACTAGCAAGTTTGCAGATGACACAACGCTGGGTGGCAGTGTGAATTGTGAAGAGGATGTTCGGAGGTTGCAGGATGACCTGGACAAGTTGAGTGAGTGGGCAGATTCATGGCAGATGCAGTATAATATAGATAAATGTGAGGTTATCCACTTTGATGGCAAAAACAAGGGGGCAGATTATTATCTCAATGGGGTTAGGTTAGGTAAGGGGGAGGTACAGCAAGACCTGGGTGTCCTTTAACACCGGTCACTGAAAGTTGGCGTGCAGGTACAGCAGGCAGTGAAGAAAGCTAATGGAATGTTAGCCTTCATAACAGGAGGCTAACATATATATATTTCAGTATAAGAGTAGAGAGGTTCTTCTGCAGTTGTATAGGGCTCTGGTAAGACCACATCTGGAGTATTGCATACAGTTTTGAGGAATTTGAGGAAGGACATCCTTCCTAATTTGAGGAAGGACATCCTTGTGATTGAGGCAGTGCAGAGTAGGTTCACGAGATTGATCCCTGGGATGGCGGGACTGTCATATGAAGAAAGATTGAAAAGACTAGGATTGTATTCACTGGAGTTTAGGATGAAGGGGGGATTCTTATAGAAACTTATAAAATTATAAAAGGACTGGACAAGCTAGATGCAGGAAAAATGTTCCCAATGTTGGGCGAGTCCAGGACCAGGGGCCGCAGTCTCAGAATAAAGGGGAGGCCATGTTAGACTGAGGTGAGAAAAAACGTTTTCACCCAGAGAGTTGTGAATTTGTGGAATTCCCTGCCACAGAGGGCAGTGGAGGCCAAATTACTGGATGGATTTGGCAGAGGCCCAGGGACCGTTGCAGGAGGAGGAGCGGCGTCCGGGTAGTGAGTCGTTAAACAGCGCGGGGCTTTACTTTCCAGAGGCCCAGGGACCGTTGAACCCAAAACTGCAACGTTTCATTCACGTCTCATATAAGTGAGGAAGCCGCTGATTGGTGGAAGAGGACTAAGAGGAAGCAGCTGATTGGGAGTCAGATCCCTGCTGATTTCCTCCACCAGTTTGTATTGTATCCAGGGTAAGGCTTTGTATTGTATCCAGGGAAAGGCTTTGTATTGTATCCAGGGTAAGGCTTTGTATTGTATCCAGGGTAAGGCTTTGTATTGTATCCAGGGTAAGGCTTTGTATTGTATCCAGGGTAAGGCTTTGTATTGTATCCAGGGTAAGGCTTTGTATTGTATCCAGGGTAAGGGGGGAGAATGAGGGCCAGGGCAGTTTACTGTTTTGGATGTCAGATGTGGGAGGTCATGGAGTCTGATACCCTTCCAGACGTCCACATCTGTGCCAGGGGCGTCGAGATGGGGCTCCTAAGGGACCGTGTTAGGAACCTGGAGCAGCAGCTCGATGACCTCTGTCTGATCAGGGAGAGTGAGGAGGTCATAGAGAGGAGTTATAGAGAGGTGGCCACTCCAAGACCACGGGAGGCAGACAAGTGGGTCACGGTTAGGAAGGGCAAGGGGCAGAGGCAGGGACTAGTGAGTACCCCGGTGGCTGTTCACCTTGACAATAAGTACTCCTGTTTGAGTACTGTTGGGGGGGACAGCCTTCCTGGGGGTAGCGACAGCGGCCGGGCCTCCGGTCCAGAGACCGGCCCTAATGCTCAGAAGGGTAAGGAAAAGAAGAGGAGGGCAATAGTAATAGGGGATTCTATAGTTAGGCGGTCAGATAGGCGATTCTGTGGACGCAGTCAGGAGACCCGGATGGTAGTTTGCCTCCCTGGTGCCAGGGTCAGGGATGTGCCTGAACGCGTCCAAGATATCCTGAAATCGGAGGGAGAGGAGCCTGAGGTTGTGGTACATATAGGTACCAATGACATAGGCAGAAAAAGAGAAGATGTCCTGAAAGGAGAATTTAAGGAGTTGGGAGGAGAGTTAAGGAGATGGACCGCAAAAGTAACAATCTCAGGATTATTACCTGTGCCACGCGACAGTGAGAGTAGGAATGGAATGAGGTGGAGGATAAATGCGTGGCTGAGGAACTGGTGCAGCGGGCAGGGATTCAAATTTCTGGATCATTGGGTCCTCTTTTGAAAGTGTGACCTGTACAGAAAGGACGGGTTGCACTTGAACCCGAGGGGGACCAATATCCTTGCGGGGAGATTTGCAAAGTCTACTGGGGAGACTTTAAACTAGAGCGGTTGTGGGGAGGGACTCAAATAGAGAAAGCTAGTAGAAAATGTGGGAGGCAGGAGTCAGAGAAGGGAAGCACTCAGACCCAAAAAGTATGGGAGAAAGAAGAAAAAGATAATAAACAGAGAATAAGTGGTGGTGGGTTTCTTAAAATTGTATATTTTAATGCTAGGAGCATTGTAAGAAAGGTGGATGAGCTTAGAGCCTGGATTGACACCTGGAAGTATGATGTTGTGGCGATCAGTGAAACATGGTTGCAGGAGGGCTGTGATTGGAAACTAAATATTCCAGGATTTCATTGCTTCAGGTGTGATAGAATTGGAGGGGCAAGAGGCAGAGGTGTTGCATTGCTTGTCAGGGAACATATTACAGCAGTGCTTTGGCAGGATAGATTAGAGGGCTCGTCTAGGGAGGCTATTTGGGTGGAACTGAGAAATGGAAAAGGTGTAGCAACACTTATAGGGGTGTATTATAGACCGCCAAATGGGGAGCGAGAATTGGAAGAGCAAATATGTAAGGAGATAGCAGATATTAGTAGTAAGCACAAGGTAGTGATTGTGGGAGATTTCAATTTTCCACACATAGACTGGGAAACACATTCTGTAAAAGGGCTGGATGGTTTGGAGTTTGTAAAATGTGTGCAGGATAGTTATTGAAACATAGAAACATAGAAACATAGAAATTAGGTGCAGGAGTAGGCCATTTGGCCCTTCGAGCCTGCACCGCCATTCAATATGATCATGGCTGATCATCCAACTCAGTATCCCATACCTGCCTTCTCTCCATACCCTCTGATCCCTTTAGCCACAAGGGCCACATCTAACTCCCTCTTAAATATAGCGAATGAACTGGCCTCGACTACCCTCTGTGGCAGAGAGTTCCAGAGATTCACCACTCTCTGTGTGAAAAAGTTCTTCTCATCTCGGTTTTAAAGGATTTCCCCCTTATCCTTAAGCTGTGACCCCTTGTCCTGGATTTCCCCAACATCGGGAGCAATCTTCCTGCATCTAGCCTGTCCAACCCCTTAAGAATTTTGTACGTTTCTATAAGATCCCCTCTCAATCTCCTAAATTCTAGAGAGTATAAACCAAGTCTATCCAGTCTTTCTTCATAAGACAGTCCTGACATCCCAGGAATCAGTCTGGTGAACCTTCTCTGCACTCCCTCTATGGCAATAATGTCCTTCCTCAGATTTGGAGACCAAAACTGTACGCAATACTCCAGGTGTGGTCTCACCAAGACCCTGTACAACTGCAGTAGAACCTCCCTGCTCCTATACTCAAATCCTTTTGCTATGAAAGCTAACATACTATTCGCTTTCTTCACTGCCTGCTGCACCTGCATGCCTACTTTCAATGACTGGTGTACCATGACACCCAGGTCTCGCTGCATCTCCCCTTTTCCTAGTCGGCCACCATTTAGATAATAGTCTGCTTTCCTGTTTTTGCCACCAAAATGGATAACCTCACATTTATCCACATTATACTGCATCTGCCAAACATTTGCCCACTCACCCAGCCTAAAGTCACCTTGCAGTCTCCTAGCATCCTCTTCACAGCTAACACTGCCCCCCAGCTTAGTGTAATCCGCAAACTTGGAGATATTGCCTTCAATTCCCTACTGAACATGTTGCCTTCAATAATAACATATAAGATTATTAAGGGTTTGGACATGCTAGAGGCAGGAAACATGTTCCTGATGTTGGGAGAGTCCAGAACCAGGGACCACAGTTTAAGAATAAGGGACAAGCCATTTAGAACGGAGATGAGGAAAAACTTTTTCACACAGAGGGTTGTGAATATGTGGAATTCTCTGCCTCAGAGGGCGGTGGAGGCCAGTTCGCTGGATGCTTTCAAGAGAGAGTGGATAGGGCTCTTGAAGATAGTAGGGTCAGGGGATATGATGAGAAGACAGGAACAGGGTACTGATTGTGGATGATCAGCCATGATCACATTGAATGGCGGTGCTGGCTTGAAGGGCCAAATGGCCTACTCCTGCACCTATTGTCTATAAAGGGTAGTAGGTATATGTGATGAGCTGCCAGAGGAGGTAGTTGAAGCAAGTACTAACATTTCAATTAAAAGACACTTGAACAGGTTCATGGAAAGGAAAGGTTTAGAAGGATATGGGGCAAATGGAACTAAGTTTGATGAGGAAACTAGGTCAGCATGGACGTGTTGCAGCTGTTTCTGCGCTGTACGACTGTGGTTCCATGACTCTGACTAAGTCCTGATAGCTGTGTGAGAGCATCTTCACCAAAAGTATTGCAGAACTTCAAGAAGGCAGCTCACTACCATCTTCTCCAAGGCAGTTAGGGATGGATAATATATATTGACTTTGATGCTGATATTAGTAAAAACTAATTGGAATAAATCTTCTCCTTTGCACCATACTGTAGATTATCTGCCACAATTTATCCCAATCACTGACAAACACAGATACTTGAGCTTCTATGTCTTTTAGTTACTATACTTATAATAAATGCATCCTCGACACACACAGATATGTTCTGTTCTCACGTATTTAAAAAAAATTACACAAATAGAATTATACGGAATTACTTTTAAATGTAAAGGCAAGAAGAGAAGATGAAGGCTGAAACATCTCATGGTCAAGTTGGTTTGCAAACCAACTCTCCCGAGCAGTCTCCTGCTGTGGGGCTGTAACTTGTGCTCTGCAGACAGCACAGTTTGTTTACAAAACTCCCCTTTTCAATTCAAAACTGATTACTGCATGTAGCCTACATTTGAATTACATTTGAAGACTGGTTTTCATTTGTACTAATGCTTGCTTACCACATAATAACTTAAAGAATAACTTTGTCGAACAACCTCTAAAATGTGTCATTGCATTGAACTGGGACTGGAGTTGGGGCAGCAGAAAGGCAGGGGGAGGAGTGGGCTTCAAGCATTGAATGGTGGCCCTCAGTCACCATGTCAATCGGTTCATGTGAGAAACTGAAGCATTTACCTATTGCAAAAGTATGTGGCTTTTATTTCCCTTAAAAATATATTGGGTAATATTCCTGAAAGCATTATCTTTATTAATTTAAGTGTGTCCAACTGAGCTGCTCCGAGGCATGTTTTGGAGTCAGTGATATTCCAATGAGTTTGGATAGAATTTGGATAAAAGTGGTTTTGAAACTCTTCTGATATTGGCGTTGTTTTCTTTGAACTGTCGATTTCATATAAAGCTGAAAAAATTGACCGCACAGTTTCTACCAATCCACATATCGGCTCAATCATTATTTGCTCTTTGCTTCTAACATAACAGTGCACAGCCAAACTTTCATAGCTTTTGCAACAGTTACTGTTCTTTCTCAGAAATCTATTGATGGCAAAGTCCCACTGAACAAACATAATTTACAAAATATATTCCATTTCACTCTGCCAGTTTTCCACACAAAGCCCTTGCTGACATTTAGTTCTCATACCTGGGATGTGAGGTTGCTACAAAGCCAGTATTTATTGCCCACCCTAATTGCCCCCTGAACATAGTGGAGGGCGGGACCATCTCACAGGACAGTTAAGAGCCAACCACATTGCTATAGGCCTGGAATCACGTGGATGTCAAATAAGGTGAGTTTTCCTCACCAGAAGGGCATTGTGATCCAGGTGGGTTTGCCAGCAATCTGGTGCCTTCACAGTCAACATCATTGAATCTGGAACTTAATTCATGAATTCATTATTCATTTTTATTTCAATTCCCCAGATTCCAAAGCAGGATTTGGATTCATATTTCGAGATCGAGAATCAAGCCCTCTTCATATTGAATCACCAGAACTCAACACTGTCGTCTCTATAGTCTTTCTATTAGTTTCTCATTGAGCTGTGCTTTCCCAAGGTAATACTCTTTGCAAACTGGTGGATAAATTGCTCCCAGTGTCTCAGTAAACAAATATGCATGCGGAATGGCCACAATTTGTGTGTGTCCGATCCAGAAAATACATGCCCTTTCTGCAAGCACAATCCACACCCAGAAATGCTTGGTCACGTTAGCGGAGTGGCACAAATAGACCCGTAAACTGTTATAATTCTGTTCAATCCTGACAAATGGTTTTATAAAATGTGAAAGTGCTCAGGGATATGATAGATTTTCTAAATACAATCTCATTGATCATTAATCTCCGAATTGTATACGGGCTATGAAAATATGAACAAACTCGGCTGGAGATGGCAAGGGAAGCTACAGTATGTGTCCATACTGCAGCATGTGGGAGTTAGTGATCAGTGCAACTCTCTTCGGGATGTCTATGTCGGACGATAGCTAAAATAAAACAATTCCTCCAGTTTGATGACCTCGAAAAGATCCACATTCATCTCCTCTCGCCTAGATTACTGCGACTCCCTTTACACTGGCATTAGCCAATCTTCCCTGTCCCGCCTAAAACTGGTCCAAAACGCAGCAGCGAGACTCCTGACGGGCACCCGAAAAAGGGACCACATCACCCCGATCCTGGCCTCTCTCCACTGGCTCCCTGTGCGGTTCCGTATAAACTTCAAGATCCTCCTCCATGTCTACAAAGCCCTCAATGGGCTTGCCCCCACCTACATAAAAAGTCTTCTCACCCACCACTCCACCTCCAGGCCCCTCAGATCGGCCGACTTGGGTTTGCTGAATATCCCACGGTCTAGGCATAAGCTCTGGGGCGACCGCGCCTTTGCGATTGCAGCCCCTAGACTGTGGAACAGCATCCCCTTTCCCATCAGAACTGCCCCCTCCATCGACTCTTTTAAGTCAAGACTAAAAACTTAGCTATACTCCCAAGCCTTTCCTGACGTCCTCTGAGTGAGGGCTACATGTATATATGTATGTAGTTTGTTTTGTTTATGCTATTCTTATAACAAATATAAAGCACTTTGGCCAATGAGAGGTGTTTTTTAAATGTGCTATATAAACAAATGTGAGTTGAGTTGACTTGTGACATGTCTGCATGAAAGGATTCTGCCTTCAATCGCTTGGGCTCTACATCAGTGATGTAGTCAACTATTTGAAATATCTGCAGTACTTTATTGCACATTCTTTTGTACACAGAACTCTTCCCATTTCTTAATATAAGAAAGGTACTGTTTTTGAGTGCTCTTCCTCCAGGCTGCCGTAAGCATGTCCACAATACGCTCAGACAGTCCTCGTCCCAGTAAAGGCATTCTTAAAACCTGCAAATTAACAAATCCAAACGATCATATAATGGATGTTGTTCTCCTGTACAGCGTGCAGCAATAAATTATTCTTTTTTGGGACTTTCATCAACATTTGTGTTGTTAATTCTAATATCAACGGATACCATGGCTGTGTAGGCCAATCTAGTACTACCAATACCCTTGAAGCAGCATCTTGCCTGATTTTAAGCAAAGATTGGCTTATGAGGCAGAAAGGTGGAAATATATATGAAAACATACCACCCCAATGTAGCGAGAAAGCATCAATCGCCACTGCTCCTGTATCTGGTTTCCATGAGACATATCTCGATAGCTGATGATTCAAGTCGATGTCGGTCATTCCAAATCTGATTACTATATCATTGAATACCTCTTGATTCAACATCCATTCTTTATTATCATGGAACTTTCGTGACCTGGTGTCTGCTATCGTGTTCATTCTACCTGGTAGATAGATAGCTGAAATCCAAATGTTCTTTTCAATACACCAAGACCAAAGTTGATTTAACTATTTTGTCACATGACACCGACTTAATTCCACCATATCATTAATATAGGCAACTACTGTTGTGTTTATTAATTTGAACTTGAACCTTCCTTTTATTTGTGTTAGAACCATAAGCTTGGAGTCCATAGAACCCTCCTAAAAGCTCCAAATAGGTAATTCCCCATGTCTGCAGTAACACTAACTTTTCCTGATTCCACCTGCCTCCGCAGCTCGATGTTAAGTCAGTTGCACCCCATCCTAGTGCACTGGCATCAGTTTGTAATATCATGGAAGGTTGTTCAATCAGCACTTTGCCTGAACTGCTTGAGACATGTAGAATCCACCACTGCAGATTAGAAACAGCATTTGTTGTTACTTGCATGGTTCTATCAAAATGACCAGCATTTACTCTCAGTGCCTGTTCTTTGATTCTCTGCAGCTGTTGATAATGTAATGGTCCATACTGAACTGCTGGGAATCTACTAATTTTCCCAGTACTCGAGCCACCTGTCTGATTAGAGGTTTTTGCTCGTTTAACAGATTACTGCAATCTTTAATCAACTCCACCCTTTTTTCACTGGGCAAAGTAATTTGCATTTGGGCTAAATCAATTGTGAACCCCAAATAATCAATCGAGGTACATGTTTTTAACCTTGATTTCTTTGGATGAATTTAGAAACCCCCAAACTTTCAAAAGTTTGATTTTATAACTGCAACCGATGCTTATGTTGACTGTTTTGTCCTTCCTATAATCAGGACATCATCCAGGTATGCCATTAGTACATGCCCCGAGCTCTCAGCAACCCCAGAATTGATTTTAACAATTTTATGAATATTCTGGGAGGGAACGTTAACCCATTAGGCAGAGCTTTGAACTGCCCTAATTGGTTCATCCATGTAAATTTAAGATACTTCATATCTTGCAAGTGAACAGACACTGAACAAAAGGATTCAGACTTGTCAAGTCTATAATAATCCTACATCCTCCATCCTTTTTTGATCAAGGGAATATATTTGACCCAAATTGGTGAATTTGGTAGACTGATTCTTCAATAACAGCTTTTATATATAGGGTTTTGAAGTGCAACTTGAACCTCCATTACTTCGCAAAGTGGAGAGTTCTGCTAGGAACATGCTGGACAGGCAAATCATAATTTGGATTGAATTCAATTCGAAATCCTTGTATATTATTCAGAATTACCACATCTGAAGTAATCTTCTTCCAATATTTATAGAAGAAACGTAATCTGCCTCCAACTGTTGGACTTAATCCAGTTAGTATGTTCCCCTGAGAACCAGGTCCACCTACCTCTTGAGTCATTTGAGTATTCTGAGATCCCTGGATTCTCTCGGAAGCACCACCACTGGTCCTTACTCCCGCTGCAGGCCTCCAGCTACGTCCCTGCGTTGATGAGCGACTTGGTCCTGGTCTAGGATCCGTATGACGTCTGAAAGGATACTTCCTCTTTACAGACTTTGCAACCATTGATGTTTTTATCAATCCTGTTTTCGCTTCATCTTCCAACTCTTTAATACGTCTCCCAAGATCCTCTCCAAAGAGTAAGTTGGGTAATTGTATATTACTTGGTTTGCAGAGTGCTGCGAATTTCGGATTCATAGTAGGCCGTATAGCACTTTCCTCAGATAATTGATCTCGAAGTGGTTGCTGCATAGCAACCCCAGTGCTTCCTGATGCAACTTCGTCATCTCTTGGCTGTTACCTGCTATTCTGGTAAAAGCAGTTATTCCAGAACCCAGCAGCTTTAATATTTCCTGCAACTGATTCCAGATAATTTGGTTCACTTTCAGCAACCCACAATTACTTGGGGTCTCCTGCTTTCTTGCAGTCTCATCCATCTCCTGCTGTTCCAGCTGATGGTAAACCAAGTAATTTATTAAGGAGGCCAGTTCTTCTCCTAATGGCTCTCCTGACCCTGACGGGGCAGCGAATCCTACTGCCAGGGGTGGAACATCTGGCAGCTGCCGTTCATCGCCTTGTACAGCCTCACCGTCCGAGTCGGGGTCTGAAATCTCATGACCCATAGCACGCTCCTCATCCCTGAGGGTGCATTCCATCAGCCCTGAGCCAGGTGCTGTTAAGCTGCTTCCTGCAGCTTGGATTACAGTACACTCCTTCCTGAGTGAACTTTGCTCCAACAGCCTATGGAAAAGGCTTTCTATTTGGGCAATACGCTCGAAAGCAGTATCTAGCCCTGTACCAGGAGCTGTTTGAGCTGCTTCCAGCAGCTTGGCTTTCAGTACACTCCTACCTGAGTAAACTTTGCTCCAACACCCTATGTAAAAGGCTTTCTATTTGGGCAATACGCTCGAAAGCAGTATCTAGCCCTGGAGCTACTTCCATTGCCTGGGACTCCCTCCGTGGGCCGTTGGGATTTAAACTTTGTCTTTTGCCCGACAGGCGCTGACTGTGTTTTCACCAGCCCCAGGTCCACAGTCGCTATGCTCCCCGCTGGTGACTGTACCGGGGTTTAGAGGCGGTTGGTCTCTAACCGTGGACTCCCGACTTTCCCGACTTTCTGTCGGCTGTGTCGCTCGCCTCTTCCCCCTGCCCGTTTTTTACCATGGCGTCTGTGGAAAAAATCCCCATAGACCCACAGTAAACGGACCTGGAAAACATGAAAAATGTTTCTACTTACCTTGTAGTTGAAAAACTACAAACCACTGGAGGAGCTCTGCTCATCACGTCCGTTTGCGTCAAGGCGTCTGACGCAATGACGCGCAGGTGCACTGGCGGGGTTCTTCACGTAGTCACTCACGTGACTCCGAAGTAAAAATTAAATATAGCTCTAGATGCTAGCGGAATCAGGACAACAGACTCCGGTAAGACCAGAGGTGGAGGTCTGTGCATTTATGTAAATAAAGCATGGTCCACGGACACCACCATCATCGAGAGTCACTGCTCAGCTAACCTAGAGTTCCCCTGCCGTTCTATCTGCCCAGAGAGTTTACCTCCACTCTTGTGACTGCAGCCTATATTCCTCCTGATGCTAATGCCAAACTTGCAATGAAAGATCTGCATACTGCCATTAGCAAACAACAGACTCACAACTCCCGAGGCAGCCTTCATTGTTGCGGGTGACTTCAATCACTCCAACCTGAAGACTGTACTCCCCAAATTCCACCAACATGTCTCCTTCACCACTAGAGAAGACAAGACACTGGACAAAGTCTACACTAACATGGCTGAAGCTTACAAAGCCATCCCCTCCCCCACCTTGGACAGTCTGATCACCCTCATTGTTCCTGCTCCCAAAATACTCCCCACTCATCAGACGTGTTAAACCCACTGTGAGGACAGTTAAAGTCTGGTCAGAGGAGGCGGACTCCACACTTCAGCAGTGTTTTGGAAACACTGACTGGAAGGCGTTTGCAGCCCAGGCCACCCTTGACTCGCACACGGACATTGACTCCTATACATCCTCTGTTCTGGACTTTATAAACTCCACCATCAACAGTGTCACCTCCCTCAAACGGGTGACCATATTCCCGAATCAGAAGCCATGGATGAACAGCGAAGTCAGGCTACTGCTGAAAGCATGGGACACCGCTTTCAAGTCAGGCGATGACCGAACCTACAGTTCATCCAGGGCTAACCTGAAGAGGGGCATAAAGAAGGCCAAGCACTGCCATAAGCTCAGGATTGAGGAGCACTTCAACAACAACTCCGACCCCCGACGCATGTGGCAAGGCATCCAGGCCATCACGGACTTTAGACCCACCAACACCACCCCCACATCCAGCAACGCCTCCTTCTTTGAGGAGCTCAACCACTTCTATGGCCGTTTCGATAAGGACAATCTAGAGATGGCCATCAAGGCGGTGCTCCCTGCCGATCACCAGCCCCTCACACTCACCCCCTACGACGTGTACGTGGCACTGAGTAGGACTAATGCACGTAAGGCTGCTGGCCCTGATGGCATCCCCGGGCGCGTCCTCAGGGCCTGTGCTGCGCAGCTGACAGACGTCTGGACTGACATCTTCAACCTGTCACTTGCCCAAGCAGTTGTGCCCACGTGCCTTAAAACCACCTCCATCGTACCACGCCAAAACACTCCACTGCGGCGAGCCTCAACGACTTCCGCCCAGTTGCACTTACTCCCATCATCACCAAGTGCTTCGAGAGGCTGGTCCTGGCACACCTCAAAGGCTGCCTACCCCCCACGTTGGATCCCTATCAGTTTGCCTACCGCAAGAACAGGAGTACGGATGATGCCATCTCAACGGCACTTCACTCCACCCTCTCCCACCTCGACAACAGAGACACTTACGTAAAAATGCTGTTCATTGATTACAGCTCAGCATTCTACACCATCATACCCTCTAAACTGATCACCAAACTCGGTGACCTGGGCATCGACCCCTCCCTCTGCAACTGGATACAGGAGTTTCTATCCAACAGACGCCAGTCTGTTAGGTAAGACAAGCACACCTCTTCAACCCTCACCGTGAACACCGGCGTTCCACAGGGCTGTGTGCTGAGCCCCCTCCTCTACTCCCTCTTCACCTACGACTGCACACCTGTACATGGTACTAACACCATCATCAAGTATGCAGATGATACAACGGTGATTGGCCTCATCAGCAACAACGATGAGTCGGCCTATAGGGAGAAGGTCCAGCTCCTAGCAGCATGGTGCGCTGACAACAACCTGGCCCTTAACTCCAAGAAGACCAAGGAGCTCATTATAGACTTCAGGAAGTCTAGGGGCGGCACGCACACTCCCATCCACATTAACGGGACGGAGGTGGAACGTGTTTCCAGCTTCAGGTTCCTGGGGGTCAACATCTCCGATGACGTCTCTTGGACCCACAATACCGCAACTCTGGTCAAGAAGGCTCACCAGCGTCTCTTCTTCCTGAGGAGACTAAAGAAGGTCCATCTGTCTCCTCAGATTCTAGTGAAAATTCTACCGCTGCACCATCGTGAGCATCCTTACCAACTGTATCACAGTATGGTATGGCAACTGCTCTGTCTCTGACCGGAAAGCACTGCAGAGGGTGGTGAAAATTGCGCAACGCATCACCGGTTCCTCACTCCCCTCCATTGGGTCTGTCCAAAGCAAGCGTTGTCTGCGAATGGCGCTCAGCATCGCCAAGGACTGCTCTCACCCCAACCACAGACTGTTTACCCTTCTACCATCCGGGAGGCGCTACAGGTCTCTCCGTTGTTGGACCAGCAGGTCCATGAACAGCATCTTCCCTGCGGCTGTTGCACTACTCAACACTGTACCTCGGTGACTGCCAACCCACCCCCCCCCCCCCGGACACTCCTCCCACCAGGATTTATTAGATTTATTTATTGCTCATATTTATGTCGCTCTTCTAGGGAGATGCTAACTGCATTTCGTTGTCTCTTTACTGTACACTGCACAATGACAATAAAGTTGAATCTGAATCTGAATCTGATTTCCCCTATATTGTGTGAATTCTGCAGAGAAATACATTTCATTTTTATTGCTGCTAACCCTCTGTTTTGATATTTTTCCCCAGCTCCTGCATCTCTCATCTCCCCCTCCAACCCACACTGTCCGTCACTCTCACATTCTAAACACTGGGATCATCACCCTGTCTTATCTGGTGCAAACAGAAGTGTAAACATGGCCTAACACACATCCTTCCTCTTTTACGCTGATGTTATCTTCAGATACAACTCCTCTATTTACCCTTTACATTTAAAAGTAATTCCGTATAATTCTATTGTGTAATATTTTTTAAATACGTGAGAACAGAACATATCTGTGTGTGCTGAGGATGCATTTATTATAAGGATAGTAACTAAAAGACAGAGAAGCTCAAGTATCTGTGTTTGTCAGTGATTGGGATAAATTGTGGTAGATAATCTACAGTATGGTGCAAAGGAAAAGATTTATTCCAATTAGTTTTTACTAATATCAGCATCAAAGTCAATATTTATTATCCATCCCTAACTACCTTGGAGAAGATGGTGGTGAGCTGCCTTCTGAAGTTCTGCAATACTTTTGGTGAAGATGCTCTCACACAGCTATCAGGACTTAGTCAGAGTCATGGAACCACAGAGTCGTACAGCACAGAAACAGCTGCAACACGTCCATGCTGACCTAGTTTCCTCATCAAACTTAGTTCCATTTGCCCCATATCACTTAGTTCCATATGCCCCATAAACCTTTCCTTTCCATGAACCTGTTCAAGTGTCTTTTAATTGAAATGTTAGTACTTGCTCCAACTACCTCCTCTGGCAAGCTCACCTCATATACCTACTACCCTTTATAGACAATAGGTGCAGGTGTAGGCCATACGGCCCTTCAAGCCAGCACCGCCATTCAATCTGATCATGGCTGATCATCCACAATCAGTACCCTGTTCCTGCCTTCTCCCCATATCCCTTGATTCCACTATCTTCAAGAGCCCTATCTAGTTATCTCTTGAAAATATCCAGCAAACCGGCCTCCACAACCCTCTGAGGCAGAGAATTCCACATATTCGCTACCCGCTGTGTTAAAACGTTTTTCCTCATATCCGTTCTAAATGGCTTGCCCCTTATTCTTAAACTGTGGTCCCTGGTTCTGGACTCTCCCAACATCAGGAACATGTTTCCTGCCTCTAGCATGTCCAAACCCTTAATAATCTTATATGTTTCAATATGATCCCCTCTCATCTTTCTAAACTCCAGAGTATACAAGCCCAGCCGCTCCATTCTCTCAGCATATGACAGTCCCGCCACCCCGGGAATTAACCTTGTAAACCTACGCTGGGCTCCCACAATAGCAAGAATATCCTTCCTCAAATTAGGGGACCAAAACTGCACACAATACTCCAGGTGTGGTCTCACTAGGGCTCTGTACAACTGCAGAAGGACCTCTTTGCTTCTATACTCAACTCCTCTTGTTTGAATCCTTCATCCTTCGTGTTCATATTAAACCTCATCATCTCACCTCAAACCCATGTCCTCTGTTTCTTGATACCCCTACACTGGGTAAAAGGCTCTGTTCATTCAGCTTATCTATTCCCCTCGATAATTCAACTATCTCAGCCTCCTGCACTCCAAGGAATAAAGTCTGAGGGACACAATTTTTCAGGCCCACACAACTGATCCAATATTGGTCTCAACACCACCTTCCCACTTTCCCCACGTCTCCTGACTTCTGTTGAGTTTATAGTCAATCATCCTCTACCTTGAACATAGTCAATGTCTCAGCCTCTGCAGCTCCTTTGGGAAGATGACATCCAAAACTGTTGTGGCAGTCAGAGCAATATGGGATGACTTTGGTGTAATGACAAAACATTGTCCTCAATGAGAACTGTGCAATGGTCAACAGATTCACCTGTTGCAGGTGGACAGGAGAGGAGGAGGTCAAGTAGGTCAATCCCTTGTGTTGGCTCATTCTCTACTTGCTGTAGAAAGACCCTGGCAGACACATCCTTCAGGGTTCAGCTATCTCAGTGAGTGGTTGTATGACCAAGCCACTCCCAATGATGGATGCTGAGGTCCACATCCAGTGTACACTCTGTACTCTTGCTTATTTTAATGTCATTCGAGATTTTGCTCAGCTGACCAATAATGGTGGGCATTCATTAGGACAGTGAAAGCTTCCCATGGTGAAATCTGTGGGCTCCTTCCCATGAAGAGGCAAGTGAGGAAGCAGTATGTTCTTTCTCCTATCACCAGGGCCAATCCTCTCTCCGGGAATGGTTCAGTTTATCCTAATGGGTGCAATGGAATTGCCAGCATGTTTAATGAACACAACCCTCTATGGAGGTTTTTTCATCATGAAATGGCAGGACCTCCCTGGATTGCATGTACTCTCTCGTGGAACATCAGGCCCAGCAGGATGCAGCAAAGCACCTGGAGCTCTCCCATTTGAGATCCATTCGAAATGTTCAAAATCGCAAAGGTGCAAGTTCGATTCCAGATGGAATCATTATTTGTGGTATAATTCTATATCTGAATCCATTTGTATCAACACCAGTGGTGCCGGAACCCTGAGCTGGAGGGGGAGTGTCATTTAGTTTGAAAAGAGGCAGTGTCAGTTACTGTCCTGTGCTGGGCTCAAAGCCACGTTGCTGCTTCTCCAGAATTCCACACAAGTTCCTCTGCAGAAGGTCAGTAAACTTCAGACGTTATTCTTCATTGGTAATAGTGGATTAAATGAACGGGATTAAATGATTGAAATGTAGTTTGCAAAACTGATGTACTTCTTCAAATGTTATTGTGAAATGTGTTCTCCTATTACAATGATGGCGTCTTCACTAAAAAGGGAACAAATGTCATTGTTTTTGCTACATCCGACATTAAAATCTAAAATAGCGGTGTTTCTCTTGACTATTCAAATTCAGTTTATTCTTTCCAATGAATAAAGCTAATGTTATTATTCTTTCAAATGATTCTATTTTTTCCCCAATGTTCAATAGATTCAGGATCAGTTCCTGTGGATTGGAGGGTAGCTAATGTTATCCCACTTTTTAAGAAATGCGGGAGAGAGAAAACAGGGAATTATAGACCAGTTAGCCTGACATCGGTGGTGGGGTCAATTATAAAAGATGAGAGCCGTACATTTGGATAGCAGTAACAGGATCGGTCCAAGTCAGCATGGATTTACGAAAAGAATATCATGCTTGACTAAATCTTCTGGAATTTTTTGAGGATGTAACTAGGAAAATGGACAAGCGAGAGCCAGTGGATGTAGTGTACCTGGACTTTCAGAAAGCATTTGATAAGGTCCCACATAGGAGATTAGTGGGCAAAATTAGGGCACATGGCATTGCGGGTAGAGTGCTGACATGGATAGAGAAGTGGTTGACAGACAGGAAACAAAGAGTAGGGATTAACGTGTCCCTTTCAGAATGGCAGGTAGTGACTAGTGGGGTATGGCAAGGCTTGGTGCTGGGACCGCAACTATTTACAATATACATCAATGATTTGGTTGAAGGGATTCAAAGTAACATTAGCAAATTTGCAGATGACACAAAGCTGGGTGGCAGTGTGAACTGTGAGGAAGATGCTATGAGAATGCAGGGTGACTTGGACAGGTTGGGGGAGTGGGCAGATGCATGGCAGATTAAGTTTAATGCGGATAAATGTGAGGTTATCCACTTTGGTAGCAAAAACAGAAAGGCAGATATATTGTAAATAGCTGCGGTCCCAGCACCGAGCCTTGCGGTACCCAACTAGTCACTGCCTGCCATTCTGAAAGGGACCCGTTAATCCCTACTCTTTGTTTCTTGTCTGCCAAACACTTCTCTATCCATGTCAGCACTCTACCCCCAATACCATGTGCCCTAATTTTGCCCACTAATCTCCTATGTGGGACATTTTCAAATGCTTTCTGAAAGTCCAGGTATACTACATCCACTGGCTTTCCCTTGTCCATTTTCCTCGTTACATCTTCAAAAAATTCCAGAAGATTAGTCAAGCATGAATTCCCCTTCGTAAATCCATGCTGACTCGGACCGATCCTGTTACTGCTATCCAAATGTGTGGCTATTTCATCCTTCATAATTGACTCCAGCATCTTCCCAACTACCGATGTCAGGCTAACTGGTCTATAATTCCCTGTTTTCTCTCTCCCGCCTTTCTTAAAAAGTGGGATAACATTAGCTACCCTCCAATCCACAGGAACTGATCCTGAGTCTATAGAACATTGGACAATTACCACCAATTCATCCACGATTCTAGAGACACGTCCTTAAGTACCCTGGGATGCAGACCATCAGGCCCTGGGGATTTATCAACCTTCAGTCCCATCAGTCTATCCAACACCATTTCCTGCCTAATGTGGATTTCCTTCAGTTCCTCCGTCACCCCGGATCCTCTGGCCACTACTATATCAGGAAGATTGTTTGTGTCCTCCTTGATGAAGACAGATCCAAAGTACCTGTTCAACTCATCTGCCATTTCCTTGTTCCCCATAATAAATTCACCTTTTTCAGTCTACAAGGGTCCAACTTTGGTCTTAACTAATTTTATCCTCTTCACATACCTAAAGAAGCTTTTACTATCTTTTACAGAGGCCCGAGAGCCGTTGGAGAGGTCGCAGAGGGAGGAGCTACACCCGAGCGGTAGGAGTTAAAGAGGAGCGCGGGGCTTGTTCCTTACAGAGGCCCGAGAGCCGTTGGAGAGGTCGCAGAGGAGCTACACCCGAGCGGTAGGAGTTAAAGAGGAGCGCGGGGCTTGTTCCTTACAGAGGCCTGAGAGCCGTTGGAGAGGTCGCAGAGGAGCTACACCCGAGCGGTAGGAATTAAAGAGGAGCGCGGGGCTTGTTCCTTACAGAGGCCCGAGAGCCGTTGGAGAGGTCGCAGAGGGAGGAGCTACACCCGAGCGGTAGGAATTAACGTTCCAAGTTCCACTTCAAAAACAAGTGGGTTTGAGGAAGCCGCTGATTGGTGGAAGCAGACAAGAGGGAGCAGCTGATTGGGAGTCAGATCCCAGCTAATTGGGAGTCAGATCCCTGCTGATTGTACTGTATTGTAGCAGTTTCGTATTCTAGCAGTTTGTTTTGTATTGTATCAGTTTCTTTTGTATTGTAGCAGTTTGTTTTGTATTCTATCCTGGGTAAGGGGAGTATGAGGGCCAGGGCAGTTTACTGTTCTGGATGTCAGATGTGGGAAGTCATGGAGTCTGATAGCCCTCCAGACGTCCACATCTGCGCCAGGTGTATCGAGATGGGGGCTCCTAATGGACAGTATTTGGAACCTGGAGCAGCAGCTCGATGACCTCCGTCTGGTCAGGGAGAGCGAGGAAGTCATTGAGAGGAGTTACAGGGATGTGGTCACTCCAACACCACAGGAGGCAGGCAAGTGGATCATGGTTGGGAGAGGCAAGGGGCACAGGCAGGGACTAGAGAGTACCCTGGTGGCTGTACACCTTGACAATAAGTACTCCTGTTTGAGCACTGTTGGGGTGGACAGCCTACCTGGGGGTAGCGACAGCGGCCGGGCCTCCGGTATAGAGACCGGTCCTGTTGCTCAGAAGGGTAAGGAAAAGAAGAGGAGGGCAATACTAATAGGGGACTCTATAGTTAGGGGGTCAGACAGGCGATTCTGTGCACGCAGTCGGGAGACCCGGATGGTAGTTTGCCTCCATGGTGCCAGTGTCTGTGATGTGTCTCAACGTGTCCAAGATATCTTGAAAGGGCAGGGAGAGGAGCCCGAGGTCGTGATACATATAGGTACCAATGACATAGGTAAAAAAAGAGAAGAGGTCCTGAAAGGAGAATTTAGGGAGTTAGGAGAGGAGTTAAAGAGAAGGACAGCAAAGGTAACAATCTCGGGATTACTGCCTGTGCCACGCGACAGTGAGAGTAGGAATGGAGCGAGGTGGAGGATAAATGCGTGGCTGAAGGATTGGTGCAGAAGGCAGGGATTCAAATTTCTGGATCATTGGGACCTCTTTTGTGGAAGGTTCGACCTGTACAAAACGGATGGGTTGCACTTGAACCTGAGGGGGACCGATATCCTGCCGGGGAGATCTGCAAAGGCTACTGGGGAGACTTTAAACTAGAATGGTTGGGGGGAGGGACTCAAATAGAGAATGCTATTAGACAGTGTGTGAGGCAGGAGGCAGAGAAGGAAAGCACTCAGACCCAACATGTAGGGGGGAAAGAAGAAAACAATAATAAACCGGGAATAAGAGGTGGTGGGGTTCTTAAATGGGTGAGCAGAGAAACAGAGGGGTGTAAAATGCGGGTGGAAGCAATAGGTAGCAAGGTGAAAAGTAAAAGTGGCAGGCAGACAAATCCAGGGCAAAAATCAAAAAGAGCCACTTTTCAACATAATTGTATAAGGGGTAACAGCGTTGTAAAAACAAGCCTGAAGGCTTTGTGTCTCAATGCAAGGAGCATTCGTAATAAGGTCGATGAGTTGAACGTGCAGATAGCAATTAATGATTATGATATAGTTGGGATCACAGACACATGGCTCCAGGGTGACCAAGGCTGGGAGCTGAACATCCAGGGATATTCAATATTCACGAGGGATAGAGAGAAAGGAAAAGGAGGTGGGGTAGCGTTGCTGGTTAGAGAGGAGATTAACGCAGTGGAAAGGAAGGACATTAGCTTGGAGGATGTGGAATCGGTATGGGTAGAGCTGCGAAACACTAAGGGGCAGAAAACGCTGGTGGGTGTTGTGTACAGGCCACCTAGCAGTAGTAGTGAAGTTGGGGATGGCATCAAACATGAAATTAGAAATGCGTGCAACAAAGGCAAAACAGTTATAATGGGTGACTTCAATCTACATATAGATTGGGTGAATTAAATTGGCAGGGGTGCTGAGGAAGAGGATTTCTTGGAATGTATGAGGGATAGTTATCTAAACCAACATGTAGAGGAACCAACGAGAGAGCAGGCTATTCTAGACTGGGTATTGAGTAATGAGGAAGGGTTAGTTAGCAGTCTTGTTGTGCATGCCCCCTTTACCTTTACCTTTATACCTTTAATAATCCTTTGCAGGAAATTACAATGCAATTGGGCAAGAGTGACCATAATATGGTTGAGTTCTTCATTAGATGGAAAGTGACATTGTTAATTCAGAAACAACGGTTCTGAACTTAAAGAAAGGTAACTTTGAGGGTATGATACGTGAATTGGCCAAGATTGACTGGCAATTAGTTCTAAAAGGGTTGACGGTGGATATGCAATGGAAGGCATTTAAAGACTGCATGGATGAACTACAAAAATTGTTCATCCCAGTTTGGCAAAAGAATAAATCAGGGAAGGTAGTGCATCCGTGGATAACAAGGGAAATCAGGGATAGTATCAAAGCAAAAGATGATGCGTACAAATTAGCCAGAAAAAGCAGCGTACCAGAGGACTGGGAGAAATTCAGAGACCAGCAGAGGAGGACAAAGGGCTTAATTAGGAAAGGGAAAATAGATTATGAAAGGAAACTGGCAGGGAACATAAAAACTGACTGCAAATGTTTTTATAGATATGTGAAGAGAAAGAGATTAGTTAAAACAAATGTAGGTCCCTTGCAGTCAGAAACAGGTGAATTGATCATGGGGAACAAGGATATGGCGGACCAATTGAATAACTACTTTGGTTCCGTCTTCACTAAGGAAGACATAAATAATCTGCCGGAAATAGCAGGGGGCCGTGGGTCAAAGGAGATGGAGGAACTGAGTGAATCCAGGTTAGTCGGGAAGTGGTGTTGGGTAAATTGAATGGATTAAAGGCCGATAAATCACCAGGGCTAGACGGGCTGCATCCCAGAGTACTTAAGGAAGTAGCTCCAGAAATAGTGGATGCATTAGTGATAATTTTCCAAAACTCTTTAGATTCTGGAGTAGTTCCTGAGGATTGGAGGGTAGCAAACGTAACCCCACTTTTTAAGAAGGGAGGGAGAGAGAAAACGGGGAATTACAGACCAGTTAGTCTAACATCGGTAGTGGGGAAACTGCTAGAGTCAGTTATTAAAGATGGGATAGCAGCACATTTGGAAAGTGGTGAAATCATTGGACAAAGTCAGCATGGATTTACGAAAGGTAAATCGTGTCTGACGAATCTTATAGACTTTTTCGAGGATGTAACTAGTAGAGTGGATAGGGGAGAACCAGTGGATGTGTTGTATCTGGACTTTCAGAAGGCTTTCGACAAGGTACCACATAAGAGATTAGGATAGAAACTTAAATCACACGGTATTGGGGGTTCAGTATTGATGTGGATAGAGAACTGGCTGGCAAACAGGAAGCAAAGAGTAGGAGTAAACGCGTCCTTTTCACAATGGCAGGCAGTGACTAGTGAGGTACCGCAAGGCTCAGTGCTGGGACCCCAGCTATTTACAATTTATATTAATGATCTGGACGAGGGAATTGAAAGCAACATCTCCAAGTTTGCGGATGACACTAAGCTGGGGGGCAGTGTTAGCTGTGAGGAGGATGCTAGGAGACTGCAAGGTGACGGGTAGGCTGGGTGAGTGGGCAAATGTTTGGCAGATGCAGTATAGTGGATAAATGTGAGGTTATCCACTTTGGTGGCAAAAACGGGAAGGCAGACTATTATCTAAATGGTGGCTGATTAGGAAATGGGGAGGTGCAGCGAGACCTGGGTGTCATGGTACACCAGTCATTGAAAGTGGGCATGTAGGTGCAGCAGGCAGTGAAGAAAGCGAATGGTATGTTGGCCTTCATAGCAAGAGGATTTGAGTATAGGAGCAGGGAGGTTCTACTGCAGTTGTACAGGGTCTTGGTGAGACCACACCTGGAGTATTGCGTACAGTTTTGGTCTCCAAATCTGAGGAACGACATTATAGCCATAGAGGGAGTGCAAAGAAGGTTCACCAGACTGATTCCTGGGATGTCAGGACTTTCATATGAAGAAAGACTGGATAGACTTGGCTTATACTCCCTAGAATTTAGGAGATTGAGAGGGGACCTTATAGAAACGTACAAAATTCTTATGGGGTTGGACAGGCTAGATGCAGGAAGATTGTTCCCGATGTTGGGGAAGTCCAGGACAAGGGGTCACCGCTTAAGGATAAGGGGGAAATCCTTTAAGACCGAGATGAGGAAAAACTTTTTCACACCAAGAGTGGGAATCTCTGGAACTCTCTGCCACAGAGGGTAGTTGAGGTCAGTTCATTGGCTATATTTAAGAGGGAGTTAGATGTGGCCCTTGTGGCTAAAGGGATCAGGGGGTATGGAGAGAAGGCAGGTACGGGATACTGAGTTGGATGATCAGCCATGATCATATTGAAGTGCGGTGCAGGCTCGAAGGGCCGAATGGCCTACTCCTGCACCTATTTTCTATGTATCTATGTATCTATCCTGCTTTATATTCTTGGCTAGCTTACCCTCGTACCTCATCTTTTCTCCCCGTATTGTCTTTTTGGTTATCTTCTGTTGTTCTTTAAACATTACCCAATCCTCTTGCTTCCCGCTCAACTTTGCTACGTTGTACTTCTTCGCTTTAATTTTTATACTGTCCCTGACGTCCCTTGTCAGCCATGGTCTCGTCCCTTTCTCCCTTTGGATTCTTTCTTCCTCCTAGGAATGAACTGATCCTGCGCCTTCTGTATTATTCCTAGAAACACCTGCCATTTTTGTTCCACTGTCATCCCTGCTAGTGTATCTTTCCAGTCAACTTTGGCAGTCTCCTCCCAGTTAGTTGAGCTAGTGCCCAAATATACACACACATGCAGCATAGAGTCATAGAGTTGTACAGCATGGAAATAGGCCCATTGGCCCAATGCATACATGCTGACCAAGTTGTCTATCTGAGCCAGTCCCAACTGCCTGCACCTAACCCATGTCCCTCCATACATTTCCTATCCATAATATTGTGGATAAACTTGATGTGTTGATGAAAAAGCAGAAAGACTGAGAACTATAGGAATTGTGATTGATTCAGAAATATTGATAAAGATATCTGCGTCTTTGTGCACTAATCACTGAAAGCAGACATGTGATACAGCATGCAGTAAGTAGGCAAGTGATATTTGTTAGTCTTCTCTTTGGAGTTTTTGAGCACAGTAACAAGATGTCTTGTTGCCATATTACAGGATATTCCTGAGACCACCCCTTGTGTGCTGTTTTGTTCTCCTTACCCACCAAGGATCAGATAGGCGATTCTGTGGACGCAGTCAGGAGACCCGGATGGGAGTTTGCGTCCCTGGTGCCAGGGTCTGGGATGTGTCTGTACGTGTCCAAGAAAACTTGAAATGGGAGGGAGAGGAGCCTGAGGTCGTGGTACATATAGGTACCAATGACATAGGTAGAAAAAGGGAAGAGGTCCTGAAAGGAGAATTTAGGGAGTTAGGAAGAGAGTTAACAAGAAGGACCGCAAAAGTAACAATCTCAGGAATACTGCCTGTGACACACGACAGTGAGAGTAGGAATGGAGTGAGGTGGAGGATAAATTTGTGGCTGAGGGTCTGGTGCAGAGGGCAGGGATTCAAGTTTCTGGATATTGGGACCTCTTTTGGGGAAGGTGTGACCTGTACAAAAAGGACGGGTTGCACTTGAACCCGAGGGGAACCAATATCCTGGTGACGAGATTTACTGGGGAGACGTTAAACTACAACGGTTGGGGGGAGGGACTCAAATAGAGAAAGCTAGTAGACAGTGTGTGAGGCAGGAGGCAGAGAAGGGAAGCACTCAGACACAACATGTAGGGGAGAAAGAAGAAAAAGATAATAAACAGGGAATAAGAGGTGGTGGGTTTCTTAACTGTGTATATTTTAATGCTAGGAGCATTGTAAGAAAGGTGGATGAGCTTAGAGCCTGGATTGACACCTGGAAGTATGATGTTGTGGCGATTAGTGAAATATGGTTGCAGGATGGCTGTGATTGGAAACTAAATATTCCAGGATTTCATTGCTTCAGGTGTGATAGAATTGGAGGGGCAAGAGGTGGAGGTGTTGCATTGCTTGTCAAGGAAGATATTACAGCAGTGCTTTGGCAGGATAGATTAGAGGGCTCGTCTAGGGAGGCTATTTGGGTGGAACTGACAAATGGGAAAGGTGTAGCAACACTTATAGGGGTGTATTATGGACCGCCTAATTGGGAGCGAGAATTGGAAGAGCAAATATGTAAGGAGATAGCAGATATTAGTAGTGAGCACAAGGTAGTGATTGTGGGAGATTTCAATTTTCCACACATAGACTGGGAAACACATTCTGTAAAAGGGCTGGATGGTTTACAGTTTGTAAAATGTGTGCAGGATAGTTTTTTGCAGCAATACATAGAGGTACCTACTAGAGAAGGTGCCGTGCTGGATCTCCTCAGTTGACAGAAGTATGTGTTGGGGAGCACTTCGGGTCCAGTGATCACAATGCCATTTGTTTCAATATAATTATGGAGAAGGTCAGAACTGGACCAAGGGTTCAGATTTTTGATTGGAGAAAGGCTAACTTTGAGGAGATGCGAAAGGATTTAAAAGGAGTGAATTGGGACATTTTGTTTTATGCGAAGGATGTAGTAGAGAAATGGAGGACATTTAATGTGAAATTTTAAGAGTACAGAATCTTTATGTCCCAGATCGGTTGAAAGGAAAGAGTAATAATTGGAAAGAGTCATGGTTTTCAAGGGAAATTGGACACGGTTCGGAAAAAGAGAGAGATCTACAATAATTATAGGCAGCATGGAGTAAATGAGGTGCTTGAAGAGTATAAAGAATGTAAAAAGCATCTTAAGCGAGAAATTAGAAAAGCTAAAAGAAGATATGAGGTTGCTTTGGCAAGTAAGGTGAAAGTAAATCCAAAGGGTTTCTGCAGCTATATTAATAGCTAAAGGATAACGAGGGATAAAATTGCTCCATTAGAGAGTCAGAGTGGACAGGTATGTGCAGAGCCAAAAGAGATGGGGGAGATATTGAACAAGTTCTTTTCTTCGGTATTCACCAAGGAGAAGGATATTGAATTATGTGAGGTAAGGGAAACAAGTAGAGTAGCTATGGAAACTGAGGATCAAAGAAGAGGAAGTACTGACACTTTTGAAAAATATAAAAATGGATAAGTCTCCAGGTCCTGACAGGATATTCCCTAGGTCATAGAGGGAAGTTAGTGTAGAAATAGCAGGGGCTATGACAGAAATATTTCAAATGTCATTAGAAACGGGAATGGTGCCGGAGGATTGGCGTACTGCACATGTTGTTCCGTTGTTTAAAAAGGGTTCTAAGAGTAAACCTAGCAATTATAGACCTGTTAGTTTGACGTCAGTGGTGGGCAAATTAATGGAAAGCATACTTAGAGATAATATATATAATCATCTGGATAAACAGGGTCTGATTAGGAACAGTCAACATGGATTTGTGCCTGGAAGGTTTGACTAATCTTCTTGAATTTTTTGAAGAGGTTACTAGGGAAATTGATAAGGGTAAAGTGGTGGATGTTGTCCATATGGACTTCAGTAAGGCCTTTGACAAGGTTCCACATGGAAGGTTGGTTAAGAATTGTTGGGTATTAATAGTGGAGTAGCAAGATGGATTCAACAGTGGCTGAATGGGAGATACCAGAGAGTAATGATGGATAACTGTTTGTCAGGTTGGAGGCCGGTGACTAGTGGGGTGCCTCAGGGATCTGTGTTTGGGTCCACTGTTGTTTGTCATATACATCAATGATCTGGATGATGGTGTGGTAAATTGGATTAGTAAGTATACAGATGATACTAAGATAGGTGGTGTTGTGGTTAATGAAGTAGATTTTCAAAGTCTACAGAGAGATTTAGGCCATTTGGAAGAGTGGGCTGAAAGATGGCAGATGGAGTTTAATGCTGATAAGTGTGAGGTGCTACATCTTGGTAGGACAAATCAAAATAGGACGTACATGGTAAATGGTAGCGAATTGAGGAATGCAGTAGAACAGATTTACTAGAATGTTGCCTGGGTTTCAGCACCTAAGTTACAGAGAAAGGTTGAACAAGATAGGTCTTTATTCTTTGGAGTGCAGAAGGTTAAGGGGGGACTTGATAGAGGTCTTTAAAATGATGAGAGGGATAGACAGAGTTGACGTGGATAAGCGTTTTCCATTGGGAGTAGGGAAGATTCAAACAGGAGGATATGATTTGAGAATTAAGGGACAAAAGTTTAGGGGTAACATGAGGGGAACTTCTTTACTCAGAGAGTGGTAGCTGCGTGGAATGAGCTTCCAGTGGAAGTTGTGGAGGCAGGTTCGATTTTATCATTTAAAAATAAATTGGATAGGTATATGGACGGGAAAGGAATGGAGGGTTATGGTCTGAGTGCAGGTAGATGGGACTAGGTGAGAGTAACTTTTCAGCACGGACTAGAAGGGCCGAGATGGCCTGTTTCCGTGCTATAATTGTTATATTATATACACGAGAAAGGGTTTTCCTGCCACAGAATGAATTCAGCCAAAGTTGACCAGACTGATTCTTGGAATGGCAGGGCTAATGTGTGAGGAGAGGAGGAGCCACTGGGCCAGTAGTCACTGAAGTTTGGAAGACATGAACGGGACCTCACTAAATCAAACAAAATTCAGGCAGAGTGAGACAAACTCCATTTATAAAGGATTTCTTTCGGCGACTGGAGGATCTAGAACAAGGGGTCGCAGACTTAAGACCTGAAGGGCTGAGATGTGGAAAAATGTCTTCATTCTGAATATAGTGAGCCTTTAAAATTCACCCCATGGTAAAAATGGTAGGTGACTAGTAAATGAATCCAGTTAAGTAGGGGATAGGTTTTTTCTTGACACAAATGGCATCAATGATTATAGGGAGAGAATTGTAATATGGGGTTGACAGAGAAGATTGTGTTGAATGACGGAACGGGCTCAAAGTGCCAAATAATCCATTCCTGCTCCTATTTTGCATGTTTCAATAAGTAAGTAAGTAAGTAAGTTTATTGGCCAAGTATTCACATACAAGGAATTTGCCTTGGTGCTCCGCCCACAAGTAACAACATTACATACAGTGACAGTTACGGATCTCAGAAAACACTAAACATTAATAATAATAAATCATTAATGATAAAACACCATTGATCAAGCATGTGAACCAACAAAATACCAGATCAAAGGGAGGCTACAGATTTTTGGCTGTTGAGTAGAGCATCTACTCGTGGATAAAAACTGTTTTTATGTCTGGCTGTGGCAGCTTTGACAGTCCGGAGTCGCCTTCCAGAGGGAAGTGGTTCAAAGAGTTTGTGGCCAGGGTGAGAGGGGTCAGAGATGATCTTGCCCGCTCGCTTCCTGGCCTTTGCAGTTCATCAATGGAGGGAAAGTTGCAGCCAATAACCTTCTCTGCTGATCGGACGATTCGCTGCAGCCTCCAGTTGTCGTGCTTGGTGGCTGAGCCAAACCAGGCCATGATGGAGAAGGTGAGGACAGACTCTACGATGGCCTTGTAGAATTGGACCATCATTGCCTGTGGCAGATTGTGCTTCCTCAGCTGCCATAGGAAGTACATCCTCTGTTGTGCCTTTTTGAGTGTGGAGTCGATGGTAGCCCCCCACTTAAGATCCTTGGAGATGATGGTTCCCAGGAACCTAAAAGACTCCACAGATGTGACTGTGGTGTTGTTGATGGTGAGTGGGGTGAGGGGAGGGGGAGCTCTCCTAAAGTCTACAATCAATTCCACTGTCTTAAGAGCATTGAGCTCCAGGTTGTTGCAATGGCACCAGGATGCCAGCTGTGTCACTTCATGTCTGTAGGCAGATTCCTCCCTATGCTGGATCAGTCCAATCAGGGTTGTGTCATCAGCAAACTTGAGAAGCTTGACAGAGGTGTCTGTGGAGGTGCAGTCGTTGGTGTAGAGAGAGTAGAGGAGAGAAGATAGTAGGCAGCCTTGCGGTGCTCCTATGCTGAGCGTTTGCGGGTCCGAGATGTGCTTTCCCAGCCTCACATGCTGCTTCCTGTCTGTCAGGAAGTTGGTGATCCACCGACAGAGGGGTTCAGGCACAGTCAACTCGGAAAGTTTGGAGTGTAGTAGCTCTGGCACAATGGTGTTGAATGCAGAGCTAAAATCAACAAACAGGATCCTCGCATAGGTCCCCTGGCAGTCTAGGTGCTGTAGGATGAAGTGCAGGCCCAGGTTGACTGCATCATCCACAGATCTATTGGCCCGATATGCAAACTGCAGAGGGTCCAGCAGGGGGTTTGTGATATTTTTCAGCTTGGCCAACACAAGCCTTTCAAGGGTCTTCATGACTACAGAGGTCAGTCATTAAGACAAGTAATTCTTACCTTTTTGGGTACAGGGACAATAGTGGAGACTTTGAAGCAGGCAGGGACAGTACATGTTTGCAGGGACTGGTTAAAATGTCTGTATATGTTTGGCATAGAGCTTGAGAGTAGAGGGGGAAACATTGTCAGGTCCTGGAGATTTCGGGCTTTTCTGTCTTCTGAAAAGCCTCTTCACCTCATCTATTTTTATTGTGATGAAGTGATGGTGTTCAGCAAGGAGGGTGTGAGTAATTGGGTGTGAAGTGGTGATTGGAGGAGGGTGGGTGTAGAAGGGCCCAGTCTTTGCAGACTGAGGTCAGGCTGTGAGTGGGTGTGAAGTGTTGGTTGGGGTGGGAAATGGTCCAGTCTTTTCATACAATAAGGTTTTGTGATGGGTTGATCTTTTCTTTGCCCTTCACACTTCTGCTGCCAATTGACTCATTGTGAAATTTAGAAACATAGAAACATAGAAAATATGTGTAGGAGGCCATTGGGCCCTTCGAGCCAGCACTGCCATTCATTGTGATCATAGCTGATCATCCCTGGAGCACTCTACTCTGGAGTCGCACGAGCTTCATTGGCTCGCCTCCAGCTTGTTCAAAATGCTGCCGCTCGCCTTTTGACTGGAACTCGAAAGAGGGAGCACATTACGCCAATTTTGGCCTCCCTACACTGGCTCCCAGTGCACTTTCGAGTTCATTTCAAAATTCTTTTATTTGTTTTTAAATCCTTGAATGGGCTCGCCCCGCCTTACCTCTCTGAGCTGCTCCACCTATATGCTCCTGCCCGGTGCCTCAGGTCAGCTGATCAGTTGCTCCTTGAGGTACCAAGGTCTAAGCGGAAGCTCAGAGGGGATAGAGCTTTTTCTGTTGCTGCTCCGGCACTCTGGAACACCTTGCCGCTGCACATCAGACAGGCCCCCTCACTCCATCTTCAAATCCTCCCTAAAAACATATTTTTATTCTTTGGCTTTCGACACTGGCTGAGGCATTGCCCCTGTTTTTAGTGCTTTTAATGTCTTTTAATTTTTAGTGTGTTTTTTATAGTCCTTCGTTTTACGGTTTTTAATGGTTTTTAATTGTTTGTAATAGCTTTTTGTTCATGATTTCTCATGTACAGCACTTTGTGGCAACTGTGGTTGTTTAAAGTGCTTTATAAATAAAGTTATTATTATTATTATTATTATCCCCAATCAATAACCCGTGCCTGCCTCGTCCCCATATCCCTTGATTCCACTAGCCCCTAGAGCTCGATCTAACTCTCTCTTAAATCCACCCAGTGACTTGGCCTCCACTGCCCTCTGTGGCAGGAAATTCTACAAATTCACTACTCTCTGGGTGAAAAAGTTTTTTCTCACCTCAGTCTTAAATGGCTTCCCCTTTATTCTAAGACTGTGGCCCTTGGTTCTGGACTCACGCAACATTGGAAACATTTTTCCTGCATCTAGCTTGTCCAGTCCTTTTATAATTTTATATGTTGCTATAAGAACCCCCTCATCCTTCTAAACTTCAGTGAATACAAGCCTAGTCTTTTCAATCTTTCCACATATGACAGTCCCGCCATCCGAGGGATCTCCGACAGAGACTTTAAGACTTTTGCCTCCATCACAGTGAGGAGGTACCTGGTGAACTCACTGTGGTGGATGTTAATTTGTGTTTATTGTGTGTTTTGTCATTTATTATTATATGTATGACTGCAGGCAACGAAATTTCGTTCAGACCGAAAGGTCAGAATGACAAATAAAGGAATCTCTAATCTCTAATCTATCTCGTGAACCTACGCTGCACTGCCTCAATCACAAGGATGTCCTTCCTCAAATTAGGAGACCAAAACTGTACACAATACTCCAGATGTGGTCTCACCAGAGCCCGATACAACTGCAGAAGAATCTCTTTACTCCTATACTGAAATCCTCTTATAACCATATAACCATTACAGCACGGAAACAGGCCATCTCGGCCTTTATAAAAAAAATATATATATTTTTTTTAATACTTCCCCCTAGTCCCATCTATCTGCACTCAGACCATAACCCTCCATTCCTTTCCCGTCCATATACCCATTCAATCTATTTTTAAAGGATAAAATCAAACCTGCCTCCACCACTTCCACTGGAAGCTCATTCCACACAGCTACCACTCTCTGAGTAAAGAAGTTCCCCCTAATGTTACCCCTAAACTTCTGTCCCTTAATTCTCAAGTCATGTCCCCTTGTTTGAATCTTCCCTACTCTCAATGGGAAAAGCTTATCCACGTCAACTCTGTCTAACCCGCTCATAATTTTAAAGACCTCTATCAAGTCCCCTCTTAACCTTCTGTGCTCCAAAGAATAAAGACCTAACTTGTTCAACCTCTTTCTGTAACTTAGTTGCTGAAACCCAGGCATCATTCTAGTAAATCTCCTCTGTACTCTCTCTATTTTGTTGACATCCTTCCTATAATTAGGCGACCAAAATTGTACTCCATACTCCAGAATTGGCCTCACCAATGCCTTGTACAATTTTAACATTACATCCCAACTTCTATATCCAATGCTCTGATTTTTAAGGCCAGCACACCAAAAGCTTTCTTTACTACCCTATCTACATCAGATTCCACCTTCAGGGAACTATGCACAGTTATTCCTAGATCCCTCTGTTCAACTGCATTTCTCAATTCGCTACCATTTACCATGTATGTCCTATTTTGATTTGTCCTGCCGAGATGTAGCACCTCACATTTATCAGCATTAAACTCCATCTGCCATCTTTCAGCCCACTCTTCCAAATGGCCTAAATCTCTCTGTAGACTTTGAAAATCTACTTCATTATCCACAACACCACCTATCTTAGTATCATCTGCATACTTACTACTCCAATTTTCCACACCATCATCCAGATCATTGATGTACATGACAAACAACAGTGGACCCAACACAGACAGACCACTGAGGCACCCCACTAGTCACCGGCCTCCAACCAGGCAAACAGCCATCCACCATTACTCTCTGGCATCTTCCATTCAGCCACTGTTGAATCCATCTTGCTACTCCACCATTAATACCCAACAATTGAATCTTCTTAACCAACCTTCCATGAGGAACCTTGTCAAAGGCCTTACTGAAGTCCATATAGACAACATCCACTGCTTTACCCTCATCAATTTCCCTAGTAACCTCTTTGAAATATTCAAGAAGATTAGTCAAACATGACCTTCCAGGCACAAATCCATGTTGACTGTGCCTAATCGGACCCTGCTTATCCAGATGCTTATATATATTATCTCTAAGTATCCTTTCCATTAATTTGCCCACCACTGACGTCAAACTAACAGGTCTTTAATTGCTAGGTTTACTCTTAGAACCCTTTTTAAACAATGGAACAACATGCGCAGTACGCCAATCCTCCGGCACCATTCCCGTTTCTAATGACATTTGAAATATTTCTGTCATAGCCCCTGCTATTTCTACACTAATTTCCCTCAATGTTCTAGGGACTATCCTGTCAGGACCTGGAGACTTATCCGTTTTCATATTTTTCAAAAGTGTCCGCACCTCCTCTTCTTTGAATCTCATAGTTTCCATTGCTACTCTGCTTGTTTCCCTTACCTCACATAATTCCATACCCTTCTCCTTGGTGAATACCGAAGAAAAGAAATTGTTCAATATCTCCCCCATCTCTTTTGGCTCTGCACATTGCTGTCCACTCTGACTCTCTAATTGACCAATTTTAATCCTTGTTATCCTTTTGCTATTAATATAGCTGTAGAAACCCTTTGGATTTACTTTCACCTTACTTGCCAAAGCAACCTCATATCTTCTTTTAGCTTTTCTAATTTCTTTCTTAATATTCTTTCTACATTCTTTATACTCCTCAAGCACCTCATTTACTCCATGCTGCCTATAATTATTGTAGATCTCTCTCTTTTTCCGAACCAAGTGTCTAATTTCCCGTGAAAACCATGGCTCTTTCCAATTTTTACTATTTCCTTTCAACCGAACAGGGACATAAATATTCTGTACTCTTAAAATTTCACCTTTAAATGTCCTTCATTTCTCTTCTACATCCTTCCCATAAAACAACATGTCCCAATTCGCTCCTTTTAAATCCTTTCGCATCTCCTCAAAGTTAGCCTTTCTCCAATCAAGAATCTCAACCCTAGGTCCAGTTCTGACCCTCTCCATAATTATATTGAAACTAATGGTATTGTGATCACTGGACCCGAAGTGCTCCCCAACGCATACCTCCGCCACCTGCCCTGTCTCATTTCCTAACAGGAGGTCCAGCACTGCCCCTTCTCTAGTAGGTACCTCTATGTATTGCTGCAAAAACTATCCTGCACACATTTTACAAACTCCAAACCATCCAGCCCTTTTACAGAATGTGTTTCCCAGTCTATGTGTGAAAAATTGAAATCTCCCACAATCACTACCTTGTGCTTACTACTAATATCTGCTATCATATTTGCTCTTCCAATTCTCGCTCCCCATTTGGCGGTCTATAATACACCCCTATAAGTGTTGCTACACCTTTCCCATTTCTCAGTTCCACCCAAATAGCCTCCCTAGACGAGCCCTCTAATCTATCCTGCCAAAGCACTGCTGTAATATCTTCCTTGACAAGCAATGCAACACCTCCACCTCTTGACCCTCCAATTCTATCACACCTAAAGCAACGAAATCCTGGAATATTTAGTTTCCAATCACAGCACTCCTGCAACAATGTTTTACTGATCGCCACAACATCATACTTCCAGGTGTCAATCCAGGCTCTAGGCTCATCCACCTTTCTTACAATGCTCCTAGCATTAAAATATACACATTTAAGAAACCCACCAACACTTATTCTCTCTTTATTATCTTTTTCTTCTTTCTCCCCTACATTTTGGGTCCGAGTGCTTCCCTTCTCTGCCTCCTGCCTCCCACATTTTCTACTAGCTTTCTCTATTTGAGTCCCTCCCCCCAACCGTTCTAGTTTAAAGTCTCCCCAGTAGCCTTTGAAAATCTCCCCGCCGGGATATTGGTCCCCCTCGGGTTCAAGTGCAATCCGTCCTTTCTGTACAGGTCACACCTTCCCCAAAACAGGTCCCAATGATCCAGAAGCTTGAATCCTTGCCCGCTGCACCAGTTCCTCAGCCACGCATTTATCCTCCATCTCATTCCATTCCTACTCTCACTGTCGCGTGGCACAGGTAATAATCCTGAGATTGTTACTTTTGCGGTCCTTCTCCTTAACTCTCCTCCCAACTCCCTAAATTCTCCTTTCAGGACCTCTTCTCTTTTTCTGCCTATGTCATTGGTACCTATATGTACCACGACCCCTCAGGCTCCTCTCCCTCCGATTTCAGGATATCTTGGACGCGTTCAGACACATCCCTGACCCTGGCACCAGGGAGGCAAACTACCATCCGGGTCTCCTGACTGCGTCCACAGAATCGCCTATCTGACCCCCTAACTATAGAGTCCCCTATTATTATTGCCCTCCTCTTCTTTTCCCTACCCTTCTGAGCAATAGGGCCGGTCTCTGTGCCGGATGCCCGGCCGCTGTCGCTACCCGCAGGAAGGCTGTCCCCCCCAACAGTACTCAAACAGGAGTACTTATTTTCAAGGTGAACAGCCACCGGGGTACTCACTAGTCCTTGCCTCTGCCCCTTGCCCTTCCTAACCGTGACCCACTTGTCTGCCTCCCGTGGTCTTGGAGTGGCCACCTCTCTATAACTCCTCTCTATGACCTCCTCACTCTCCCTGATCAGACAGAGGTCATCGAGCTGCTGCTCCAGGTTCCTAACACGGTCCCTTAGGAGCCCCATCTCGACGCCCCTGGCACAGATGTGGATGTCTGGAGGGGTATCAGACACCATGACCTCCCACATCTGACATCCAAAACAGTAAACTGCCCTGGCCCTCATTCTCCACCCTTACCCTGGATACAATACAAAGCCTAACCCTGGATACAATACAAAGCCTTACCCTGGATACAATACAAAGCCTTACCCTGGATACAATACAAAGCCTTACCCTGGATACAATACAAATCCTTACCCTGGATACAATACAAAGCCTTACCCTGGATACAATACAAAGCCTTACCCTGGATACAATACAAAGCCTTACCCTGGATACAATACAAAGCCTTACCCTGGATATAATACAAACTGGTGGAGGAAATCAGCAGGGATCTGACTCCCAATCAGCTGCTTCCTCTTAGTCCTCTTCCACCAATCAGCGGCTTCTTCACTTATATGAGACGTGAATGGAACGTTGCAGTTTTGGGTTCAACGGCCCCTGGGCCTCTGGAAAGTAAAGCCCCGCGCTGTTTAACTACTCCCTACCCGGACGCCGCTCCTCCTCCTGCAACGGTCCATGGGCCTCTGCCAAATCCATCCAGTGATTCGGCCTCTACTGCCCTCTGTGGCAGGGAATTCCACAAATTCACAACTCTCTGGGTGAAAACGTTTTTTCTCACCTCAGTCTTAAATGGCCCCCCCTTTATTCGAAGACTGTGGCCCCTGGTCCTGGACTCGCCAACATTGGGAATTTTTTTCCTGCATCTAGCTTGGGCAGTCCTTTTATAATTTTATAAGTTTCTATAAGAACCTCCACCCCTTCATCCTAAACTCCAGTGAATACAATCCTAGTCTTTTCAATCTTTCCTCATATGACAGTCCCACCATCCCAGGGATCAATCTCGTGAACCTATGCTGCACAGCCTCAATCACAAGGATGTCCTTCCTCAAATTAGGAAGGATGTCCTACCTCAAATTCCTCAAAACCGTACACAATACTCCAGATGTGGTCTTACCAGAGCCCTATACAACTGCAGAAGAACCTCTCTACTCCTATACTGAAATCCTCTTGTTTTGAAGGCTAACATTCCATTAGCTTTCTTCACTGCCTGCTGTACCTGCACGCCAACTTTCAGTGACCGGTGTAAAAGGACACCCAGGTCTTGCTGTACCTCCCCCCTTACCTAACCTAACCCCATTGAAATAATAATCTCCCCCCTTGTTTTTGCCACTAAAGTGGATAACCTCACATTTATCTATATTATACTGCATCTGCCACGAATCTGCCCACTCACTCAACTTGTCCAGGTCACCCTGCAACCTCCGAACATCCTCTTCACAATTCATACTGCCACCCAGCGTTGTGTCATCCGCAAACTTGCTAGTGTTGTTCCTAATTCCCTCTTCCAAATCATTAATATATATGGTAAACAGTTGCGGCCCCAACACCGAGCATTGCGGCACTCCACTCGCCACTGCCTGCCATTTTGAAAAGGACCCGTTCACTCCTACTCTTTGCTTCCAGTCTGCCAACCAATTTTCTATCCATGTCAACACCCTACCCCCAATACCATGTGCTCTAATTTTAGTTACTAGTCTCCCGTGAGGGAACTTATCAAAGGCTTTCTGAAAGTATAGATACACTACATCCACTGGCACCCCTTCATCCATTTTACTTTTCAAATCCTCAAACGATTCCAGAAGATTAGACAAGCATGATTTCCGTTTCATAAATCCACGTTGACTTGGACTAATCCTTCTACTGCTATCCAAATGCCCCATTATTACCTCTTTAATAATTGACTCCAGCATCTTTCCCACCACCGAAGTCAGGCTAACTGGTCTGTAATTCCCTGTTTTCTCACTCGCTCCTTTCTTGAAACGTGGGATAACATTAGCTATCCTCCAATCCACAGGAACTGATCCTGAATCTATTGAACATTGGAAAATGATCACCAATGCGTCCACTATTTCTAGAGCCACCTCCCTGAGGACCCTGGGATGCAGACCATCAGGCCCAGGGGATTTATCATCCTTCAGTCCCATTAGCCTACCCACTACTATTTCTCGCCTAATGAAAATATCTTTCAGTTCCTCTACCCCCTTAGATCCTCTGTCCTCCAGTACATCTGGGAGATTGTTTGTGTCTTCCTTAGTGAAGACAGATCCGAAGTACCTATTCAACTCTTCTGCCATTTCCTTGCTGCCCATAATAATTTCACCCGTGTCTGCCTTCAAGGGACCCACATTTGACTTTGCTATTCTTTTTCCCTTAACATATCTAAAGAAGCTTTTACTGTCCTTCTTTATATTCCTGGCCAGCTTCCCCTCGTACTTCATCTTTTCAGCCCGTATTGCCCGTTTTGTTTCCTTCTGTTGTCCTATGAAAGTTTCCCAATCCTCTGGCTTCCGGCTACTCTTTGCTGTGCAATACATCTTTTCTTTTAGTTTTATTCTATCCCTAACTTCTTTTGTCAGCCACGGTTGCTTTTTGGAGTGAAATGATCCTGTGTCTTCCGGATTATGCCCAGAAATTCCTGCCATTGCTGTTCCACCATCATCCCTGCTAGGATCCCTTTCCAGTCTACCTTGGCCAACTCCCCTTTCATGCCTTCATAGTCCCCTTTGTTCAACTGCATCACTGCCACTTCCGATTTAACGTTCTCCTTCTCAAATTGCAGATTAAAACTAATCATATTATGATCACTACCTCCAAGCGGTTCCTTTACCTCGAGTTCTCTTATCTGATCTGGTTCATTGGACAACACTAAATCCAGAATTGCCTTTTCTCTGGTTGGCTCCATTACAAGCTGCTCTAAGAATCCATCTCGGAGGCACTCTACAAATTCTCTTTCTTGGGGTCCTGAACCAACCTGATTTTCCCAGTCTACCTGCATATTGAAATCCCCCATCACCACAGTGGCATTACCTTTGTTACATGCCTGTTTTAACTCCTGCTGCAACTTACACCCTACATCCGGGCTACTATTTGGAGGTCTGTTAATAACACCAATTAGTGTCTTCTTGCATTTACAATTCCTCAACTCAATCCACAGTGACTCTACCTCGTCAGTCCCTATGTCTTCCCTCGCAAGGGACTGAATTCCATCCCTCACCAGCAGAGCTACCCCCCTCCTCTGCCCACCTGCCTGTCCTTTCTATAGGATGTATAACCCTGAATATTAAGTTCCCAGGCCCGATCCTCCTGCAGCCACGTCTCAGTAATCCCCACAATGTCATATCCACCAACCTCTAACTGAGCCTCAAGCTCATCTACTTTACTTCTTGTACTTCGCGTATTAATATACAATACTTTTAATTCCTTACGCATCTCACCTTTCACATCGATCCCTATTACACTTGGCCAAACTCTCCTATCCCTTTGTGAGCTTCCTTTACCGTTAATTCTGGGGTCATTAATCATCCCTTTACTCTCTTTCCCTTCAACTCCATCCTCGACTATCCCAATGGTCATGAGGTAGGGGGGGTCCAAGAGGAGGGGGTGCGTTGGAGACGGGAAAAGGGATCATCAATGGGGGCGAGGACTCCTTCCCATGGAAGAACGCTGTGAGGCGGAGGCGACGGAAGAAGAGTTCCAAATCACGGTGGGCGCGGAACTCATTGAGGTGGGGACGGAGGGGGACAAAGGTGAGGCCTCTGCTGAGGACAGACCGTTCGGTATCTGAGATGGGGAGGTCAGGGGGGATGGTGAACACACGGCAGGGATGGGGGATGGGGCCGGAGGAAGGCAGGTGAGTGGACTGAGTCGATGGTGGCCGATTAGGAAAAGGGGAGATGCAACGAGACCTGGGTGTCAGGGTACACCAGTCATTGAAAGTAGGTATGCAGGTGCAGCAGGCAGTGAAGAAAGCGAATGGTATGTTAGCATTCATAGCAAAAGGATTTAAGTATAGGAGCAGGGAGGATCTACTGCAGTTGTACATGGTCTTGGTGACACCACACCTGGAGTATTGCGTACAGTTTTGGTCTCCTAATCTGAGGAAAGACATTCTTGCCATAGAGGGAGTACAGAGAAGGTTCACCAGACTGATTCCTGGGATGTCAGGACTTTCATATGAAGAAAGACTGGATAGACTTGGCTTGTACTCGCTAGAATTCAGAAGCTTGAGGGGGGATGTTGTAGAAACTTACAAAATTCTTAAGGGGTTGGACAGGCTAGATGCAGGAAGATTGTTCCCGATGTTGGGGAAGTCCAGAACAAGGGGTCACAGTTTAAGGATAAGGGGGAAATCTTTCAGGACCGAGATGAGAAAAATATTTTTCACACAGAGAGTGGTGAATCTCTGGAATTCTCTGCCACAGAAGGTAGTTGAGGCCAGTTCATTGGCTATATTTAAGTGGGAGTTAGATGTGGCCCTTGTGGCTAAAGGGATCAGGGGGTATGGGGAGAAGGCAGGTTCAGGATACAGAGTTGGATGATCAGCCATGATCATATTGAATGGCGGTGCAGGCTCGAAGGGCCGAATGGCCTACTCCTGCACATATTTTCTATGTTTCTATGATGTCTGGTAGGGGGGTGGTGTGTGGTCAGGGGGTAGGGGGGAATGAGGCCTGTAGTATCGGTGGGGAAGTGCTGCGGTCACATGGTTTGAGGGGGATGGGGAAGACCCAGTGGAAAAGCTACTGAGGTTACCATGATTGGGTGACTAGTACTAGGACCCAGCGCAGTCAAACCCAGGGGAGTTGGAGTCTGCAGCGCGGAGACTTCAGGCCCGGTGCTGAGTCCAGGCTGCAGGTAAGGCGACGGCTGGGGGCTGCTGGAGGGCGGTGAAGTGGCCAGGGTCAACGGGCAAAGAGTAGGAGGTCCTCTCCACAACGAATATAAACCTCACCTGAATATAAACCTCACCCACCCCCACAACACCAAAGCCCCCGGAATCGCAAGCAGAACGCCACCGATGGTAGGGTTTGTAACAACGGCGCTATGTCAAAAGTTTTATACACCTTGGTGCAAGAGCGGAACTCGCTATCAATACATGGAGGGGACGGGGGACACAATACTTTGGCGGCCACGCGCGCATGCGCACACTCACACACACGCGCACGAGGCTTCGGAGGCTCAATCCAGCGCTAAATGCAGCTCAACTCTGCCTGTCTCACCGGGTTAACTACAGCCCTGTCTGGACTGACAGGATACCAGCGCTGCTTTTCCGCGCTGGCCATATTTCCCACAAGCCCAGGCAGGCGATAGGCTCACCTGGCGAGACAGGCAGAGTGAGCTGGGTTTAGCGCTGCTTCTCTGCGCTGGCTGTGGGCCTGGGGGCACCGCGCCCGTCTGACTACCGACCAAAGATCGTATAGCGGAGGATCTCTGCTGCCGACGTCTCTGGCCACCCGCGGGGGAGGGGGGGATTCTCGGGTGGGGACGGGACAGCGCAGGAGACCCGGCCGGGATCGATCCTGCCTGCGGATGAAGCGCAGGTCTATGCCACGTCTCCCTCCTCCAATCACCACACTCTATCCTCAATCCCACCCCCCTCCCTCTCCCAATCATCGCGCTGAATTATCATGTCCCGCCCCCATTGCCTGCTGACCGACGTCTCTCTCGTCCAATCGGCCCCTTCCCTCAATCGTTAGTCCCACCCCCACTGTCTCGCGGAAAGTGGAGATTTCACCGGGTTTTAAAATCCGGATTACAAAAACTTGGGGGGGGGGATGTCCCCCACCTCTCAAAACATGGAGGGAACATGTTTTCTGCCCCTGCCTTGGTGGAGCGGGCCGGGGCCCCCCTAGATCTCGAGGCCATAAAGTTAAGCTTGCCTGGCTCATACGTAAATCCGGCCCTGGTGGGAGGAAACCGGAGCGCCCGGAGAAAACCCACGCAGATCAAGGGGAGAGAACGTGCAAACTCCGTGCAGACAGCGCCCGTGGTCGGGATGAAACCGGGGTCTCTGGCGCTGTGAAGCGGCAACTCTACCGCTGGGCCATTGTGATGACCAGAGATGGAGGGAGAGGTGAATACTTCTCTCTTCCTCGTCCCTCTCTTCCCTCTCTCTCTTCCCTCTCTCACTCTCTCCCTCCGCTCTCCCTCTCACCCTCTCCCTCTCTCTTCCCTCTCTCCCTCTCTCTCTTCGCTCTCTCCCTCTCTCTCTTCCCTCTCACCCTCTCTTCCTCTGCCTCATCCCCCTCTCCCTCATCCCTCTCTCTCTCCCTCTCTCTTCCCTCTCTCCGTCTCCCTCTCTCCCTCTCTCCCTTCAAAACTTTCTCAAAACTTTCTCAAAGGTTGCTCAAAACATTCTCAAAGGTTTCTCAAAACTTTTCAAAACTCTCCCAAACTTTCTCTCACACTCATTCTCTCCCTCCCACCCTCTCTCCCTCCCTCCCTCCTTCCCCCCTCCCTCCTTTTTCCTCTCCATCCCACCCTCAATGCACCAAAAAAAACAACCCAAAACCCACCCCGGAACCAACATTCGGCGATTCGCCCTCCACCCGGACGCCTGAGACCCGCCGTCCCGCTTTGCCATCCCCGGTGCGCCGCCCTAAAGCGTCCACCTCCCGCTGGGAAGCGCCTCGGGAATGCAGCTGTGAAGAGCAGGTACAGATAAATGCGCTGCCATGCAGCGGGGGAGGCCGCAATGCAGCCAGTGATGCATGCATTCCCTTTAATGCAGCAGGGGGAGCATGCACAGGCGGTGGCAGGCGGTTCCCCACACTTTACAACTCACACTAAATCAACACTTAATGTGGCCCTGCAGGCCGATTTCTGTCTCATTGCCAAACCATTTGCCCCCAAAACGCCCCCAAAGTCACCAAACCGACCTTGCGGGACAACGGGGTGGATACGGGGAGCCCGGAGCGTCCGGAAAAGGCCCTTCTGCCCATTTCACTCCTGCTAGC
>JAXLNO010001694.1:0-76125 GCA_038087875.1 Malacoraja senta
CCGGCCTGGGCGATGTTAGACCCAGCTCCGAGGGCTTCAAATCCAGCCCCCAACTCGGGGCGGGAGAAGTTGCCGTTGCGGCAGCTCCGAAAAGCGGTCTCCCACCAGGGACCCGCAAGCTCCCGATGTTACCGTCCACCAGACCTGCGGCTGGAGCCTCCGAATCTCCGAGGTCGGGTAGCAGCCGCGCTCCACCACAGCTCTCCACGCTCCAAACTCGGCCAGCTCCACGATGGTGAGTAGTCCGCAGGCTCCGCGACTGGAGCCCCAGGTCGTTCCGGTTGGAGGCCTCTCCACGGTGCTAGGCCCCAACGACAACGGAGACCCGACAGAGAAAGGTCTGGTCCTCCATATAGGGAAAAGATTTTAAAAGTTTCCCCCACCCCCCCACCACCCACACACATACCCAGTTAAAAAAAAAACACTATAACTACACTCAAACGAGACAAAAAAAATATTAAAAAGACAAGACGGACTGCAGAGGCCGCTGCGACGTGAGTAGCGCCGCCCACCCAGCAGTGTGGGCAGTGCGTTGCAGTTTAAGTAGATTTTGTAAGGCATTTGGCAAAGATCTCATGATAGACTGACCCAGAAGATTAAGGCATATGAAATACACAGTGACTTGGTAGATTTTATTCAAAATTGGATTGACCTTAGAAGATAGAATGTTGTGATGGAGGGGTGTTTTCTGACTAGAGAGCTGTAACCAGTGATGTTGAGACATTAGTGATGATAGAGGTATTTCAACGGGCACATGAACACACAGGGAATGTATTAATATGCATCACTTGCAGGCAGATGTTTTTTTAATGTGGCATCATGGTCGACACAGATATTTTAGGGCAAGGGGCCTGTTCTTGTGCTGCACTGTTCTATGTTCCATGTAAGGTGAGTTGAAATGTACTGTAAATCATTGGGACATTTTTATAGACTGTCCATCTAAAAGGAAGACAATCTTTACCTGAGTATCGAAATAATGGTGCTCTACCGATTTAAGAATGAGTCAGTACTTACAACAACATTCCTGTTAGTTAATCAGAATCTGCTGGGGTTGATTCAACAATCCTTAAAGAAAGTGTCAAGTGTGTCAAGTCAAGTGAGTTTATTGTCATGTGTCCCTGATAGGACAATGAAATTCTTGCTTTGCTTCAGCACACAGAACATAGTAGGTATTTACTACAAAACAGATCAGTGTGTCCATATACCATAATATAAATATATACACACATGAATAAATAAACTGATAAAGTGCAGATAACAGATAATGGGTTATTAATAATCAGAGTTTTGTCCGAGCCAGGTTTAATAGCCTGATGGCTGTGGGGAAGTAGCTATTCCTGAACCTGGTTGTTGCAGTCTTCAGGCTCCTGTACCTTCTACCTGAAGGTAGCAGGGAGATGAGTGTGTGGCCAGGATGTGTGGGTCTTTGATGATACTGCCAGCCTTTTTGAGGCAGCGACTGCGATAAATCCCCTCGATGGAAGGAAGGTCCGAGCCGATGATGGACTGGGCAGTGTTTACTACTTTTTGTAGTCTTTTCCTCTCCAGGGCGCTCAAGTTGCCGAACCAAGCCACGATGCAACCGGTCAGCATGCTCTCTACTGTGCACCTGTAGAAGTTAGAGAGAGTCCTCCTTGACAAACCGACTCTCCGTAACCTTCTCAGGAAGTAGAGGCGCTGATGTGCTTTCTTGATAATTGCATTAGTGTTCTCGGACCAGGAAAGATCTTCAGAGATGTGCACCCCCAGGAATTTGAAGCTCTTGACCCTTTCAACCATCGACCCGTTGATATAAACGGGACTGTGGGTCCCCATCCTACTCCTTCCAAAGTCCACAAAGTCCACAAAGTGCTGATGAGTCCCAAAGAAACCAGAATTTTTTTGAAACGAAGTCTTAAGAAAGTAGATGTTTTGGATGCTTGCATACACATCTGGGAAACCAAATTAATAAGGTTATCTTTGTGATAATTCTATTTTAAATTCATTTTGTAGAGTACCACCAAGAAAAAGAACGAATAGCAGAAGCAAATCGTTTAGATGCACGGCATAAAAGTCTGAAAGTCAGCAAAAAAGCCATTAATGAGTAAGTACAAATATTTTAATTTACAAGGTATGTTATTTGAAATATCTTCAGCATTTTTAAACAATGTTTTAATGAAAGTACGTTGAGCAATAAATTTTGGAACCAACATTTATTGTCCATCCCCAATTACCCTTGAAAAGGTGGTGTTGAGCTACCTTCTTCATCTGCTGTAATTATCCCGATAGTGTTGATGGGTAGGTTGCCCCAATATCTTATATGGGTCAGTGTTAAACTTTGTTTGCTAGCGTTCCTAAGAAGCACTTTACAAATTGACTAGGTTAAAGGCAATAAATATGATGATAATGATAAAAAATATACATATCCTAATGGCACGACTTATTTCCAAGTAGCTGCAAGCAATCTCTCACTTTTGCTAAGTGACTACTAATGAATATGGTTCAAGGATTCGATGCAAATCCATCCGAATAAGCCAGTAATCATATAAGGCAGGATAGCTTTGAAGATAGACGCAAAATGCTGGAGTGACAGCGGGACAGCCAGTTTCTCTGGAGAGAAGGAATGGGTGATGTTTCGGGTTGAGAGACCCTTTTTTAGACTTTGAAGTTCTCCTAAGGGATACACTGGTGGAGCTTTGTTAAATTTTATACTTCGCAGAATATCGAGCAAGAATTTACATTTATGTAATCCGTGTATATATTAAAGCCATAGGTAAAAATTGTCAAAGTTAAAAAATGTAATTGATTTGGTTTAAGAGGCTGGTTGGTTTAGAGAGACGAAAATTCTTGATCTTAAGCTTAAATAGCTGAAGAAATGCTTATGATAGGTGAGGAAATAAGGATGCAAAATCGACTAGAATTGAAGCAGGACACCTGAAATTTGACTGGAGATAAAAGAAATATGCAAGATGGTAAGATGCAGAAGGAGATACTAATACTGGCCTAGAAATTGGTGGTCCATGTGTTGCAAAGGATTTGGGTTGCACACTCAGCTTGGTCAAATAGGATACCTGAGATTTCACCATGAAGTGATGATGAAAAAAGTGGAGCATGGAAACGATGGTTGGAAATTATACAGGAAGCTAGTCAATCACCACAGTCTTTCCAATATTTATTCGAATACATTTCTACTCAGTTATCTTAAAAATAATTTGCACTGCTGTAATGTACACATTCTATAAAAAAACATAATCTTCCAGAGAAGTGCAGAAATTTGCATCATTCTCTGGTGAACTCCGCCATCACAGAGGCAAGGTTTCATGCCATTTATATTGCTCTGTGATATGAGGAAATTACTAAGCATACAGGATACAGCTGGGATAATGTAGCATAAGGACTGAAAATGGCCCAATTGCAGTACTGAAGATATGCCCTAGGGTCAGCCACACTTCTAGCCAAGTTGTTGCAGTGAAGCTATAAAACTGGTAATGACCTGTAAAATGAAATGACCAGTCCACAAAATATCACTGCCCCACCATTTCCCCATTAGTCCACACTCAATTGCCAGCAGGATGGTCAGAAAGATCATTTAACCGAATACTGACCGACATCTACTACAAACCCACTGACTGCCATGGCTATCTGGACTACACTTCTTCCCCACCCTGCTTCCTGTAGGGACTCTATCCCCTACTCCCAATTCCTCCATCTACGCCGCATCTGCACCCAGGATGAGGTGTTCCAAACCAGGACATCGGAGATGTGCTCATTCTTCAGGGAACGGGGATTCCCTTCATCGACTATAGATGAGGCCCTCACCAGGGTCTCCTCTATATCCCGTAGCTCCGCTCTCACTCCCCATCCCCCCACTCGTGACAAGGGCAGATTCCCTGTCCTCACCTTCCACATACAACAGATAATCCTCCGACGTTTTCGCCACCTCCAATGGGATCCCACCACTGACCACATCTTCCCATCTCCTCCCCTTTCGGCTTTCCACTGAGACTGCTCCCTCCATAACTCCCTGGTCAATTCGTCCCTTCCCATCCAAACCACCCCCTCCCCTGGTACTTTCCCTTGCAACCGCAGGAAATGCTACACTTGTCGCTTTACCTCCCCCCTCGACTCCATCCAAGGACCTAAGCAGTCTTTCCAGGTGAGGCAGAGGTTCACCTGCACCTCCTCCAACCTCATCTATTGCATCCGCTGTTCTATGTGTCAACTGCTCTACATCGGTGAGACCAAGCTCAGGCTTGGCCATCGCTTTACCCAACACCTCCGCTCAGTTCGCATTAACCAACCTGATCTCCCCGTGGCTCAGCACTTCAACTTCCCTCCCATTCCGAATCCGACCTTTCTGTCCTGGGCTTCTCCATGGCTAGAGTGAGTCCCACTGCAAATGGGAGGAGCAGCACTTCATATTTTGCTTGGGTAGTTTACACCCCAGCGGTAAGAACAATTTCAGGTAGTCCTTGCTTTCTCCCTCTTTCCCCCTCCCGTACCCAGCTCTCCCACAGCCTACTGTCTCCGCCTCTTCCTTTCTTCTTCCTGCTTCCCCTCCCACCCCCACATCATTCTGAAGAAGGATCTCGACCCGAAACGTCACCTATTCCTTTCATCCATAGATGCTGCCTCACCCGCTGAGTTTCTCCAGCATTTTTGTCTACCTTCGATTTTTCCAGCATCTGCAGTTCTTTCTTAAACATTTAAAGCAGAGTCATTTGTTCACCAGACTATTTACTAATGCTCAGTTTGGGTTTTGCTAGAACCACAGAGCGCAGACTGGGGTTAACAACATTGTCATAGAACCATTGTATCCCAACAATGAGGGATAGACAGCAAAAAGAAGAACAGATAAATTGCCCTCCTGCCTGATCATAATCCATTTCCTTTTCCATAAAAGGTAGAGTATGCAATGCTCACAAACATTGGGGGGGTTTGCTCTGCATTGTTATTTTAAAACGGTATCTTACTTTCCATGTGGTCCAACATTTAATTTGTGAAATAATTTCTGCGTTATATCTTTGGACAACTGACAAGTAAAACCAATTTAACAAATTTTGTGGCAATTCACCATAAATATAAATATTCAAGCCGATGATTTGTTATTTTTCTAAATCGATAGATAATAGCATACAATAATAAAGATCACTGATTTAATGTAATTAAAAAAATCACTTGTTCAATCATTATAACTCAGCATACTTAATTCTAAAAGGATAAAATTGCTTTGTGCAATTCTCCAAACATTGTTTTACGACCCTGGATTCTATATAATAAAATAAATAATTTGTCTTCTTAAGTTAGTAATTGCAGCTGAAAGAAGCATTTTGCACTATAAGACACAAATATTTGGGTGCTATTGGACAGTTTCCTTTTCCTATTGGTTGTAGATATTTATTCAATAGGATTTTGAAATAATGTGACATAGGCAGCACATATTGATTAGTAATAGATATATAAATATATTTATTTTACCTTGTTTAACTAAGTACCAATAGTTGTTTTCATCCTTGAGGCTATGTGATTATTCTTTTACTTTAAAGGAACATTCAGCCTACAAACCTAAAGTACTGTTGAGAACATAATTTAGCCCTTATTAATGTTGACAGGTTTTAGCATGCTGTTGGTATTTGTTTTCTTTTTATGGCTGCCTCTTCAGTATAATTTCAGCTGCAGTGATTAAGCAAATGCCAGAAGCATACTAGTAGTGGCATAGATAATGGTGTGCAAGAATTGGGCACATTTGAAGGCAGTATTGCAATAGGGAGTGCCAATGGGCAGAAAGTCAAGAAGAAAGTCTAAAATACAGCAACCTTTGAAAAATTGAACTTGTGGAAAATTGAAAAGAGGCAAGTGTAAAGGAAACAAATAAATGCTTAGCAAGTAACTCATGCAGTACTCTGCCATGATGGTATCCAATTTGGAGGTGATAGAAAATGAGCTACATGCAAGGAGGTTATCACTTTGTAACAATGCATGACATCTTACCCATAGATCAATATGCAGAATATCTAACAGGAAGTAAACTATTATTTCAGATACATATGATAGTAATTGAGTCATAGAGCTACACAGAAACTACTCCTCCCTCCTGGTCAAGTTGTCTCACTGAGCTGGTCCAACTTGCCCGCACCTGGTCTATATCCCTCCAAATCTCTCTTATCCATGTACCTGTCTAAATGTTTTTTAAATGTTGTAATTGTACCTGCTTCAACCACTTCCTCCGACAGCTTGCTCCACATATGCACGAACCTCTGTTTGAAAAAGATATTCCTCACATTTCTTCTTAAATCTTTCCCCTCTCATCTTAAACCTATGCCAACTAGTTTTAGACATCCCTACCCAGGGGAAAACGCTGGTTGTTCACCTTATTATGCCCCTCATGATTTTATAAATTTTTATAAGGTCGCTCCTCAGTCTCTTGTGCTCTGGGAAAAAAGATGCAGCTTGTACATATAACTCAAACCCACCAGACCCGGTATTAACTCCGTAAATCATTTTTTCACCTTTCCAATTTCATGACTTTCTTCTTATAGCAGACTGATCAGAACTGTACACAGTGCTCCAAATGTGACCTTACCAATGTCTTGTATAGCTGTAACATGACGTCCCAATTCCTGCACTCAATACAGGAATGCTACACAGGAATGCGTTCCTGCAATCCTGCAATCATTGAAGGCAGGTTTGCCAAATGCCTTCTTCACCACCCTGTTTACTTGTGTCGTCACTTTATGAAATTATGTACCTGCACCCCTGGGTTTCTCAGGGCCTACCATTTATTGTATAAAATTCTGCCTTGGTTTATCAAACTGCAACACTATACATTTATCTGAACTCCAAATTTATCTGAACATAAACTCCATCTGCCATTCCTCGGCCCATTGGTTCAGATAATCTCAATCTCATTATGATCACCTTCACATCTGTCCATGCCACCTACATACCTACATTTACAACTAATATAAATAATGAACCACGGTGGACCCAGCAGGTCTGCAGTCTGAAAAACAAACCTGTACCACCACCTTCTGTTTCCTGCATTCAAGCCATGTGACCTAAGCTTTCAGGCCAGCTTACCATGCAGCATCTTGTCAAAGGCCTTGCTACCATCTGCATAGACAATGTTGAACACACTGCCTTCATCAATCTTCATGGTCACCTCTTCAAAAAACTCAATCATATTGGTGAGACATGATTTCCCATGCACAAAGTCATGCTGACTATCCTTAATCAGTCCTTGTCTTTCCAAATTCTATCACTCAGAATCTGCTCCAATAACTTACCCACTACTGATGTAAGGCTTACCCATGTGTACTTCCAGGCTTTTCTTTGCAGCTTTTCTTAAATTGAGGCACAACAGCTACCGGCACCTTACCCATGGCTATCGATGATTCAAATATCTCTGCCAGTGGTTTCTTGGATAGCATTCCGCGATGTCCCAGGATACAGTTAATCAGGGCCCGGGGATCTATCTACCTTAATGTGTTTTAAGACCTCCAGCACCTCTTCTTTGTAACATGGATTCTCTTCAAGGCATCATTATTAACTTGTTCTTCTTGCATTAAATAAGATCTATTTTCCTAACTCTATATCCCCATTTACCATTGAATTCCTTTTTACTCCACCAACTTGGATGGTACCCGGACGTGGCGCCGACAGACGAGAAGCCGAAGCAAAGAAGTCGAAGCCAAAGAACCGAATGGAAAAAACGCCAAAAAAACGAAAGAGTACGAAGACGAAATGCCAACTAACCGAAAGGATGGGACGCCTAAATGCAAACTAACCGAAAGGGCGGGACGCCTAAAAGCCAACTAACCGAAAAGCTGCGTTGCCTAAAAGCAAACTCACCGAATGGCCGCTCTGTCGAAACGCCACCTACCCGAAAGGCGGCGTCGCCTACAAGCCAACGAACCGACTGCCTCTCAACAGAAAAGTCCAATAACGGATATGACGTTGCTGGGGGGCGGGACTTGTCAGCGATTGGTCCAGACCCCTGCGTCCATCACATCACTGTGGAGGATGATGACATTGTCCCACACCTCCGCTCCACCCGACCCACAGCCCGCGGAGGGTGGCTATGGGACAGTGGGGGCTGTCCCGAGGGATGCGCACCTTCGGCCCGCTTACAACTTGGCTTGGTTCAATTGCCGGGAGGACCTATGACTTGTGTGGAAAAATGACCCCCATGCTCCCGCCTCCCCTTCTCTCTCTCTCTCTCCCTTCTCTCTCCCTTCTCTCTCTCTTCCGCCTTCTCTCTCTCCCCCTCCCCTCTCTCTCCCCCTCTCTCCACCCTCTCCCCTCCCTTCCTCTCTCTCTCCCCCTTCTCTCTTTCTCTCCCCTTTTCTCTCTCTCCCCCTTTCTCTCCCCCTCTCTCTCTCTTTCTCTCTCTCTCTCCTCTCTCCCTCCTCTCTCTCCCCCCTCTCTCTCCCTTCTCTCTCTCCCCATCTCTCTTTCTCTCCCCTTTTCTCTCTCTCCCCCCTCTCTCCGCCCTCTCTCTCTCCCTTCTCTCTCTCTCCCCCCTTCTCTCTCTCCCCCACTTATGCAGAGCGGCTATGGAAGTTGAGAAAACTGGCAGCGGTCCGTGTGAAAATACAGCGCCTACCAACAATGAAGGCACTGTGAAACCAGCTGCCGCAAGCCCTTCCCACAGGACGGGGTTTTAACTCGGCATACTGGAGTAACTCAGCTGAACAGGCAGCATCTCTGGAGAGAAGGAATGGGTGACCTGAAGACTGAATCTGAAGAGTCTCGACCGGAGACGCCACCCATTCCTTCTCTCCAGAGATGCTGCCTGTTCAGCTGAGTTACTCCAGCATTTTGTGTCTATCTTTGGTGTGACAGTTGGCTTCGTGTATTGCGCGCCTAGAAGAGACGCTTTACATGCCGCTTGCATCTATTCAACCAAGTGCGCTCAAATTGAAATCTCACATCTTTGCGAGGGAGGGATGGAACGGATGTGACCACCGGCTAAAGCAAAGGCAGTAAGGACAGGGAAATAATGCCACCAGTTAATTAACCCGGTTCCCGAATGTAATAAAGATTTATACATGTAACATTTTTGTTTTTAAATCAATGTAGCTCTTTTTTCATTATTAATGCTGAGTTAAAACCCCGTCCCGTGGGAAGGGCTTGCGGCAGTTGGTTTCACAATGCCTTCATTGTTGGTAGGTGCTGTATTTTCACACGGATCGCTGCCAGTTTTCTCAACTTCCATAGCCACTCTGCATAAGTTGGGGAGAGAGAGAAGGGGGAGAGAGAGAGGAGAGAGAGAAAAGGGGAGAGAAAGAGAGAAGGGGAGAGAGAGAAGGAGAGAGAGGGGGAGAGAGAGGGAGGGGAGAAAGAAGGGAGAGAGAGGGGGGAGAGAGAAAGAGAGAAGGGAGAGAGAGGGGGGAGAGTGAAGGGAGAGAGGGGGGAGAGAGAGAAGGAGAGAGAGAAGAGGGGGAGAGAAAGAGAGGGGAGAGAAGGGAGAGAGAGGGAGAGAGAGAAGGGAGGGAGAGAGAGAAGGGGGAGAGAGAGAGAAGGGAGAGAGAGAACAGAGAGAGAGGGGGTGGAGAGAGAAGAGGGGAGAGAGAATAAGGAGATGGGAGCGTGGGGGTCATTTTTCCACACATGTCATAGGTGACCGGGCAAGCACCAAGTTGTAAGCGGCCGAAGGTGCGCATCCCTCGGGACAGCCCCCACTCTCCCAGGGCCACCCACTGTGGGTCGGTGGAGCGGAGGTGTGGGACAATGTTCATCCCTCCACAGTGAGTGATGGATGCGGAGGTCTGGACCAATCGCTGACAAGTCCCGCCCCCCGGCAACATCATGTCCGTTATTGGACTTTTCTGTTGAGCGGCAGTCGGTTTGTTGGCTTGTAGGTGACGCCGCCTTTCGGGTAGGTGGTGTTTCGACAGAGCGGCCATTCGGTGAGTTTGCTTTTAGGCGACGCAGCTTTTCAGTTAGTTGGCTTTTAGGCATCCTGCCCTTTCGGTTAGTTTGCATTTAGGCGTCCTATCCTTTCGGTTAGTTGGCGTTTCGTCTTCGTACTCTTTCATTTTTTTGGCGTTTCGGCCTCGTTTCCATTCGGTTCTTTGGCTTTGACTTCTTTGCTTTGGCTTCTCGTCCGTCGGCACACGTCCGCACATGACTTGGATAGCTGTACGATGGTGCTGTGGTCAGTTTGCTCCATAGTCAATAGACTTTATTGTCAGTCGTACCCGGATGTAGTGAAATTCTTTGTTTTGCATCCCAATCCTGTAAAATCATACTATACATAAGCACAATCATACATACCGGTAAGTACAAGAGTGCAATGATTGAAGTGCAGAAATGGTAGATTTCATCTGAGACAATACACAGAATCGCTACATTTCCTGCACCACTTGTACCCTTCATGTGTCAAGTTCTTAAAAAGGTTGAGTCTTATTTTGGCCTTAAGCCTTAAATCCTAGTGGTGACACAGAGTCAGTGATGTGGCGGTTGGCCTGGCCAGACAATGCTGCCACCACTGCTTCTGTGCGCCAGGTTGCCTCTTGCAGCTGAAATTGAAATCTCTAGAGTACTTCCATGGATGTATGAGGTGAGCTCACAACTGGTCACCAGCATCAATCTTCTCCTCTGTCCCCCACTGCCACCATCATAAAGTTGCTCATCCACCCAGCAATCTTTACATTTATCCACACGGGTTGCAAGAAGCTCTTACCTGTTGCACGTTCAAAGATTGAAGCTTCTCCAAGTTATCCATAATGTCAAAAGTTTATATATGACCAGTCATTTTCAATAGAGCAGAAAAAAATAAGTGACTGACACTGTATAAGAATTTAAATATTTCAACTTCAGTGCAGAAAACTTCATATTTTCATAGTACATCATAAATTATTATATTTGCAGTACTCTTCTTTCAAATAAGTGACTTGGATGAAAAATTCAAATGAATACTATTAGAAAAACCGCAATGCATTTTAAAGAAGATAGTATGTACAGTAAAACTATAATTAGCATATTGTCATAGATGGAATCTGCAAATGCCTCATCACACTTTGTTACAGGAAGAATGCCAAACAAAGTTTTACTTTTAACTATCAAATAGATGTGACACAAAGAAACAGTTGTTCTTTATCCTTCTCAATGGCTAACATATTTGGGATCAGCAACATTTCCTAACACATGTCTAGAATCACTTCCTTGGCAGAGAAACTAATTTAAGGTAGTTAACTGTGCCAGTACGTTTCATCCAGGAAATAATTGTTTGGTCAGCTTCTGGGTGAGCAAGGCTATGTGCTGTGGCTATACTGAGAAATTGAATTCAGTAATTTTGTAGAGATAATGAGTTCACATTCTGGATCAACAATTGAGTACAGTATAATTGCAATGCAGGAAACATGCTCACGATTTTGAACCGATTGGGAAATCCCATAATAATTCTTGTCTGGGGTTACAGGATCACAGTACATGTCTTCGAACATTCCAATTCTGGGATCTCATGTTGGAGTTCCAAAAAAAACATAACCTTCAATTTCACAGCAGTTAAATCATCAGAGATATAGCAATTCTTGATCATACAATGACATTCAAAAAACTGTATGAAGGAAAATTGATACAGATTGTGTCACTTTAGTGATATCATTTGGACAACACATTTGCTCTTCGAACTGTAAAGCATCATCTGTTGCAGCCCTTTTTGGTAAATCAAGTCTCAAAGTTGTTCTTCAACCCAGCATTTTTGTTTTACTCATTTACTGATTTTGATTATTCATTGTCCAACAATAGCACAGGAAATGGAGGCAGCGAGGCAACTGCTTGTATTGCTATAATTAGTTTGTTGAAATTTCTGTAATATATTGTTCAGGAGTCCCAGGCTTTTAATCCAGTGACAATGAAGAAAAATCAATACATTTCCAAACTAAAATTATGTGTGCCTTGGAATTTGCAGGGGGTGGTGTTTACTGCCACTGACCAGAACATTTAAAAAATCAGTTTGAGGAATAATCTGTCCGATATGGGTAAGTGTACGTACTCCTGTCTGTCAGTGTTTACAGGTAATTGAAATGTTGGCTGATCAAAAATCCCAACCAGGCATTTACTTGGCAACAAGAAATCAGAAATTCTGTGGTTATATATTTTTACTTGGGATTGAAAGATTGCAAGGCCTTAATGTAAAATCTGACACAATAGCCTTCTCTTTTTTCCAATCCATTTTTGATGCAAGGTGAGCCATAAAAAGCATTCCTGCTGCTGACTGGCCATGTCACATTTCCCTTACTACAGTGATTTTGTGGCTAAGAGGCCTTTTAATATAATTCCTCACTAACCATCAACAACTGCAATTGCAGTGTCCCCTTTGATCTGTTAGTTATTAATGGATATGATATAGTTGGGATTATGGAGACATGGCTCCAGGGTGACCAAGGCTGGGACCTCAACATGCAGGGGTATTCAATATTTAGGAAGGGTAGGCAGAAAGGAAGATGAGGTGGAATGGCATTGCTCGTTAAAGAGACATCAACCTGAAATTCAACCCTCTCAAATGCAAATTCCGGGTTCCGGAAGTCACCTACGTCGGTCATGTATTCACCAGCAACGGATTAAAACCTGATCCGTTCGCCTTCAAACTGATAACGGAACCCAATTCACCAGCCAAAAGTTCAAGAACTTTGCCAAACGATGGAACTTTCAACATGTCACTAGCAGCCCTGAGTACCCACAGTCCAACGAACTTGCTGAACGTGCTGTTCGCAGCGCTAAACAACTCATGGAATGCTCCTACCAAGCAAAATCCGACGTCTACCTGGATCTGCTAAAGTTACGGAACATTTCAAGAGACAGTATTCTCGGCTCCCCTGCCCAACGATTAATGTCCCGCCAGACGCGTCCACCGCTGCCTGTCTCTCAGCAACAGCTGCAGCCTCAAGTCCGCTCTCACACTGTGATACAAAAACGTGTGCAGTTTAAACGCGACACACAGAAGCGTTTCTATGATAAAACCAGCAAGCCACTCAAACCACTTATACAAGGACAAGTGGTGCGACTACAAACTGACAAAGGACATACCAAACTAGGACATATTCATGGCCCCTCGAAGGAACCACGCTCCTACCTGGTCGAAGTCGATGGTGTCCTCTACAGACGCAACCGTCAACACCTCCTTCTTGTGAAGGAACATCGTCCGGCGCCCCCAGGTCCTGATGCCCCACCGCTCGTGTTCACACCAACGCCTGTTGCAGCTGTTCCATCACCTGCCGCGACCAAGTCCTCCCACTCCCCGCGTCGATCTACCCCTGCGTCTCCTGCTGTAACCGGTACCCCGGGCTCCCCGCGTCGGTTCACCCCCGGTTCCCCCGTGGTGGTCTCTCCCCACAGGCCTATTGGGTCTCCTGCGGTATTACCAACCCCAACCCCCATCTTTTCGGAAGGAAAGGGTGATGAGGCAGCCCCCTACCGCACGAGGACCAGGCGGTTTAGTAGGCCACCCAGTAGATATGGCGATTTTGTTTAACCCCACTATTATTCCATCAGCTTACCGTTTAAAGTGCCTTAGTTGCTTTTTTCATTTCTACAAGAAGAGATGTAGATTGGCTATTGCATGTTAGCCAATCAGAATGCTTAGTAATTATAACTTCGCCTATGCATGCTTTATAGTGTAAGAACTCGCCTACTGTCTTCAGTAGCTGCAGTAGACTGAATGTACGATGTACTGCTTATGTGATGATGACCTGAACATTAAAGATACTTATACCCCAACCAGTGTGAGAGTGAGGTACTTACATTTTCCAAGCCAATATGTAGAGTAACCAACTAGAGGCCAGGCCATCCTAGACTGGGTATTGTGCAATGAGGGATGATTAGTTAGCATTCTTGTTGTGCAAAGCCCCATGGCAACAGTAACCATAATATGGTAGAATTCTGCATTAAGATGGAACGTGACATAGTTAATTCAGAGACAAGGGTCTTGAAGTTAAAGAAAGGTAACTTTGATGGCATGAGACGGGAATTGGCTAAGATAGACTGGCAAATGATATTTAAAGGGTTGACGGTGGATATGTAATGGAAAAGATTTAAAGATCGCAAGGATGAATTACTACAATTGTTCATCCCTGTCTGGCGTAAAAATAAATCAGGGAAGGCGGCTCAACCGTGGCTAATGAGGGAAATTATGGATAGTGTTAAATCCAAGCAAGAGGCATATAAATTGGCCAGAGGAAGCAGCCAACTGGAGGACAGGGAGAAATTTAGAACTCAACAGGAGGACAAAGGGGTTAAGTAAGGGGGAAAATAGAGCATGAAATAAAGCTTGCGGGGAATATAAAAACTGACTGTAAAAGCTTCTATAGATATGTGCAGAGGAAAAGATTAGTGAAGGCAAATGTAGGTCCCTTACAGTCAGAAACAGGTGAATTTATAATGGGAAACAAGGATATGGCAGAACAGTTAAACAAGTACTTTGGTTCTGTCTTCACTAAGGAAGATACAAACAATCTCCCGGAAATACCAGTGAACGGAGGATCTTGTGGGAGGGAGGAACTGAAGGTAATCCATATTAGTCAGGAAATGGTGTTAGGTAAACTGTTGGGACTGAAGGCAAATAAATCCCCAGGGCCTGATGGTCTGCATCCCAGAGTACTCAAGGAGGTGGCCCTAGAAATCGTGGATGTATTGGTGATCATTTTCCAATGTTCTGAGCACTGGATCAGTTCCAGTGGACTGGAGGGTAGCTAAAGTAAAGGGCCTTCCCACGAGCATGCGACTGCATGCGGCTAGCGCGACCTAACGTGGTCGCGCTAGGCGGCCTCGCGGGGCCGGTCCCACTTCGATCGCGGGAGCCGCATGGAGTTGTGCGGAGTTGGTCCCGACATCGCGCGGGGCTCCGAAAAACGGACAGTGTTCAAAAATTCCGTGCGGCAAAGGCCTGCCGCCCGCTGCCGCATGGAGGCCGCACGCACCGCCTCGACGCCGCACGCACCGCCTCGACGCCGTACACACCGTCACGACGCCGTACGTAGCGTCTTGACGCCGTACGTCACGCGCGAACTTCCCGCGGACTTCGCTCGAACTTCATGTCAATCACTCGACCTCCGCGCGGCCCCCGTCTCCGTTCTAATTATAGACCAGTTAGCCTGACATCGGTAGTGGGGAAGATGCTTGAGTTGATTATTAAAGTTGTGATAACAGCGCATTTGGTCAAAGACAGCATGGGTTTATGCTTGACGGACTAATCTGGTATTTTTTGGAGCAGGTAACAAGTAGAATGGATAAGGGAGAGCCACTCTCCTCCCCACTCTCCCTCCACATCCACCTCCCTCCCCCTCCATTCCCCCCTCTCCCACTACCCACCCCCACTCCCCCTCTCTCGCCCCTCCTCTCTCTCCCTCTCCACTCTCTGCCCCCCCTCCACCCCTCCTCCCCCTCCAGCCCCCACTCACCTCCCCCACCACCTCCCTTTGCCCCCGCTCCCCCACTCCCGCCTCTCCATCCACCCCTCTCCCCTCCCCCCTCTCCCCTCCACCTCTCCCTCCCTTCCCCCCAATTTCCCCCCTCCTCCCTCTCTCTCTCCTCCTCTCCCCCCTTTTCCCTCTCTCTTCCCCCTCCTCTCTCTCCCCCTCCACCCCCTCTGCCCTCCCTCCACCCCACACCCCTCTCCCCTCCCCCTCTCACCTCCCCCCTCCACCTTCCTTCCCCTCCCCCCACTCTGCCCCACTCCCCCCTCTCTCCCCGTCCTCTCTCTCCCCCTTCCCTTCCTCTCCCCTCCCCTCCCCCTCTGCCCCCCTCCACCCTACCCCTCCCCCACTCCCCTCCCCCTCTCCTCTCCCCCTCTCCATCCACCTCCCTCCTCCTTTTCCGCCCCCTTCCTCCCTCCCCCCTCTCACCCCCTCCCCCCTGTGTGTGTGTGGGGTGGGTAGTGTGTGTGTGACACTGCAGGCCCTCCCTGCAACCGCGTGTTGAGGGGATGGGACCCACGGGTCCCCCTTGGTCTAGTAACATTTAATTTTTTTTCCTCTTGGCCCATGCACAGATGATGTTCATAAGTTCAGAAGCATAGGTGATAGGAGCAGACTTAGGCCATTCGGCCCATCAAGTACACCGTCATTCAATCATGACTGATCTATCTCTTCCTCCCAACCCCATTCTCCTGCCTTCTCTCCATAACCCTTGACACCCGTACTAATCAAGAAATTTTGGGAATCCCGCACTAGCATTCCCAAGTCCCTTTGCACCTCCGATTTCTGAATTTATTTAATCTTTTTATTTGAATTTCACAGCAATTTACATACATACAATAATAACAGACAGTAATAATCAAGGCATAATTGTACAACAGTATGTAAGCGATCCTCAAAACCCTTACCCATACCCACCTTCAACCCACCCAAGTCAGGTCAGAGCCAAACGGGGACAAACAACACTCACATACGTACACATCCACACACAAATGGTAGAATAGACGAAACAAAATGTGCTATATAAAAAATAAAAAATAAATAAAAAAATAAAAAAAATTAATTAATTCCCTTTTTAAAAAATTTTTTATATACATATATATATATACATATATATCTCAATAAACCATTATAGGGAGGGGGGATTAAGGGGAAAGCAGCTGCTGTAGAACAAAACGATGATGGAGAACACTCAGTCCTCTTCCGAGTCCGGGACAAGGTAAGAGAGTTAACCAGTTCAAGGAAAGGGTTCCATGTATCTAGGAATGTCTTGGTAGAGCCTTTGAGAGAGAACTAAGTTTTTCAAGTTTCAGATTGTAAAGCACCTCCTTAATCCAACGGGCGTGTGTCGGGGGACAGGTGAGCCTCCAACTAAGCAAGATCAGTCTCCGGGCTAACAAGGTTGTAAAAGCTAGGACCCGTTTCACCGCAACAGAGAGGTTGGTATTGGGAGGGGTACCGAAAATGGCTGACATTGGATTTGGAAGAATAGTCTGGTCATAAGCTCTGCTTATCAATTCAAAAGCACTCCTCCAAAAGGCTGCTAGCTTAGGGCAAGACCAAAACATGTGGCTATGGTTGGCAGGAGATTGGACTACATCTGTTACAGGTGTCATTGACAGCTGGGTACATTCTAGCTAATCTTGCATTTGTATAGTGGACTTTGTAAAGGACTTTGCATTGGATTAGGCCATGACGGGCACATATGGAAGAAGAGTGGATCAAATCCAAGCAGAGTCCCATTGCTGGTCTGTTAATTGCGTATTCAGCTCTCCCTCCCACGCAGCTTTTAATGAGGTATGAGGTTTCAATAAAACGACCCTAGCAAATTATACAAAATAGAGATGCATTTCTTCCGATTGGGGTCTAAAGCTAAGATGATATCAGTCAGGGTTTCAGGAGGGCGATTTGGGAAGTAGGGAAATGTCTTCTTCACAAAATCCCTAATCTGGAAAAACCGAAAAAGGTGGGAGTTTGGGAGGTTGTAGTTAGACGAGAGCTCCGCGAAAGATGAGAAGATACCATCCTTATATAGGTTTTTAATACTACTGATGCCATTACTATGCCAGGTTTTAAATGCGTGGTCTATACTTGAAGGTTTAAAAATGTGATTTTTAAGCAGTGGGGTCAAGATGGAAGGACCCTGTAAACCGAGGTTTTTCCTAAATTGACTCCATATCTTGAGCGAAAGGGACACAATTGGGCCTGCACCCACAGATGTTATAGAAAGGGGGAGTTGGGAGCATAGGACAGACCGCAATGGGAGACGTGAACTCGCCTTTTCCATATATACCCAGATCGGTGGGTGCTCGCAATCATCATTCATCCAATACAGGAGTTTTTGCAAGTTAGCTGCCCAGTAGTATCGCCTAAAATCAGGGAGCGCCAAACCGCCATCACTCTTAGGAGACTGCAGTATCGCCTTTCGGATTCTGACCGGTTTGCTACCCCATAAGAATTTAGATATTGTCCTTTCTAATTTGTCAAAAAAAGATTTGGTGATAAGTATGGGGACATGCTGGAAAAGATACAGGAATTTGGGTAGGATAACCATCTTAACCAGATTTATCCGGCCCACGAGGGATAGAGGTAAGACTGACCAGCGATCAAAATCTTTTTCGGCTTTCTCAACCAGAGGCAAAAAGTTTGTGCGAAACATGTCAGATAAGGGTATTGTGATAAAAACGCCGAGATAGCGAAACCCATCCTCTGCCCTTTTGAATGAGGTTAAAGAGCGAGGGAGCTGCTTAGCCGGTAAGTTAATCGGTAGTAGCTCACTCTTTTGGTAGTTAAGTTTATAACCAGAATATGCACCAAACCGTTCTAAAATATTCATAATCACAGGGAGAGAACTGACTGGGTTCGAGATGTACAGGAGCAGGTCATCCGCATACAATGAGACTTTATGAGTTGTGTCAAACCGTGTAATACCTTTAAAGCCCTTCTCTGTGCGTAACCAGACCGCCAGGGGATCTATCGCGACATCAAACAAGAGTGGAGATAACGGGCAACCCTGTCTGGTACCTCTCTGAAGTGTGAAGTGGGGCGACAGTATGTCGTTTGTTTGTACTGAGGCCACCGGGGACGAATATAATAGGCTCACCCAGAGAATAAAACTGTTACCGAGGCCAAACCTTTCCATCGCTTCATAAGGGTACCTCCACTCGACCCTGTCGAAGGCCTTTTCGGCATCGAGGGAGACCACCATCTCCGGGGTCTCATTACTCGAAGAATGAATGATGTTAAGGAGACGCCTAGTATTATGGGAAGACTGTCGGCCAGGTATAAACCCTGTTTGATCCAACGAGATAATAGAGGGCATCACTTGCTGAAGACGAAGCGCAAGGACTTTAGAAAGGATTTTGAGGTCCACATTCAGGAGTGAGATTGGTCTATAGCTACCACAAAGCAGGGGATCTTTCTCCTTTTTAAGAATTAGGGAGATGGTAGCTCACGACAAGGTGGGCGGTAGGCGACGATGTAAAAACGCCTCATTGTACATATCTCTCAGGACTGGTGCAAGGAGGTCAGAGAAAGCTTTGTAATATTCTACAGAGAAGCCGTCAGGGCCGGGTGAATTTCCGCTTTGCAGCGATGTGATGGCTGCTTGGACCTCAGCTACAGTTATGGGGCCACCCAAGTCTCTCATGGCTTCTTCGTCAATTCGGGGAAGCGTCATACTACTGAACATGTCACCTGCAGTGGGGGGACAGTCGGAAGTGTATAGTTCAGTGTAGAATTTAGCAAATGCTTCATTAATTCTGAGAGGGTCAGTATGAGTCTCCCCTGAGCTGGATCTAATGGCTGGAATTAGCCGTGAAGTCGCCTCTGTTCTGGCCTGATGGGCCAAAAGCTTTCCAGCTTTATCCCCAGATTCAAAAAAGTGTTGCCTAGTTTTAAGCAGTCGTAGTTTGGCTTTATTAATGGATATGAGGTCAAAGTCTGTTTGTAGCCTAAGGCGTTCTCTATAGAGATTAGGGTTTGGGTCAGATGCATATTTGTCATCAATGTCCTTTATCTTTTGTAACAGATCTGCCGTTTGGAACGTCTCGGTTCTTTTCAGGTTGGAGATAAAGGAAATGAGTTGGCCCCAGATGTAGGCTTTTGAAGCTTCCCAAAGTATACCTCTTTCTATGTCCGGCGAGTCATTCAGCTCAAAATATAGGGTGATTTGGGAGTGCAAGAATTGCATGTAGTGAGCCTCTGCTAATAATGAGGAATTGAACCTCCACTTAAAGGGGTTTGTTCGTTTACGAAAATGAAGATCAAGGGAGGTCGCAGCATGATCTGATATTACGATGCTATGGTACTCACTGGATTTGATTTTGGAAAGCAATCTATTATCTAAGAGAAAGAAGTCTATACGGGTAAACGTACGATGTACGTGGGAGAAAAATGAAAATAATTTAGTCGTGGGGAATATAAATCTCCATGGATCTGTGAGCCCCAGTTGTTTGGCAAGAACATGCAGAGTCTTACCGGATTTAGTTAAAGTGGAGGCTTTATTCAAAGATCTATCCAGTATAGGATCTTGGACCAGATTAAAATCTCCACCCACAATGACATGGTGATTTTCAATATTTGGGAGAGATGTAAAAAATTTAGTTATAAATGAGCTGTCATCCCAGTTGGGTCCATAAATGCTTGCCAATATGACAGGTGTGTCTTGCAATTTGCCCGACACCATGACAAAGCGACCAGCAGGGTCTTCCACAGTTTTCTGTGGTTCGAACTTAATGTTCTTACGAATCAGGATAGCGGTGCCCCTAGCCCTATTATTAAATTTCGAGTGAAATAGTTGACTAATCCAGCCTCTCTTAAGCCGTGTTACCTCTCTGTTGCGAAGGTGGGTCTCTTGGATAAAGAATATATCGCCTTTGAGCTGTTGCAAATGGGCCAAGATCCTATCAGTTTTGGTAGGACTTCCCATCCCTCTCACGTTCCACGAGACAAATCTAAGAGTATCGTTTGTGTTGGCCATTTTTAGCTATATGGGTAATGCGCTGTAGTTCTGCAAAACGAGACGGAAGAGCGCATCGAAGCCAGCTGCCGAGAGTGGGGATGTGGAGGGGGAGGGGGGGGAAATATATATATATATATATATATATATATATATATGTATATATATATATATATATATATATATATATATATATATACACATATATATGTGAAGTAAAATAAAACAAAAACAAAAAAACAAAAAAACAAGAACAAAAACATACACACACGGCAAACAAGTGGAACACATATCATTTAACCATCTTTCAAACCTGAGTCTCCGGACCTGAGATCCCCCATGTCTCAACTGAACCTTAAGTGCCCATTGCACCAAGGTGCGTTGTCCTCGCTTCCGCATGGAGATATCCGATCTTAACTCCCTATATCACAGCTTCCCAAAGCGACGGAGTCACTCAGTGTCGATAAGGTAACATGAAATAAAATAAGTATAGTAATAGTAATAATGACGATGATGATAATAATTTGAAAAACAGAGAGTAGGAATAAAGTAAGATAAACATACATTGATAAATGCAAAGTTAAAATAATAACCATAATGGTTGCACTGCCAGTACCATTGCTAACACTAATAGTAATAATAGCAATGATGATAGTCACAATAAGACAAAGCATATTAACAAAATGGTGATACTAAATAAACCGGCTAACGTGTAAGTGGAGCCAGAATAACTTCCTTTGGTGTGGCATAGTATGTCTTAAAATCGACAAAGTATAAAGAGAGAGTTGGCGTTGGTGAAGTTAGCAAATTACAAACTGGGCTGTTGGATTGAAGCGCAACGCTAAAGGCATCAATTATGTTTTGTTAAACAAAAAAGGTATAAGATAAGATTTGTATAACACAGCCCTGGCTGTAATGAGCTCTTATCAGCCCCAGACAGTTCGTTATGAAGATTAGTATAAGCAAACTAGCCAGGTGCTGACAGCGTTAGCGGCCAGCTGCTAAGAACAGGAAGGCAGAGACCAAATCACAAACCACAAAGTGGGTCCCTTAAGCCCAGCTTTATAGCATATGCTGGTGAGGGACCCCTCAAGTATGATTACACCTAGATAATATAAGAAAAAGTTGATATAAAATATTCACAAATCCTGGTGATTTCTTACCAGCCTCATACATTTCGAAACCGGGGTCTAGCATAATCAGCAATGCTGAACGCTAACCATAGCTAGTTATTAGGAACAGTCAAGCTAAAGTTAGTCCATGTAACCATAGGTTAACCGACCCCTGTGCCACTCGAATATAGACGTACTGAACGAAGTCAGTCATCTGTGGGTCCCGGTCTGCGTCGACGGTAAGATGAGATGAAATCCTGAGCGTCCTCGGGAGATGTTAGTCGTCACCTCTTTCCCTCCCCGGACATAATGAACAGCTTGGCTGGATAATGAAGGGAGGGTTTGAAACCCAGGTTATACAGCTCCTTCATAACGTCTCGGTACGCGAAGCGTGTTCAACTATCTCGGGACAGTAGTCTTCGAAAATGTGGAACGGGGTATCTTTGTATTTCAGCTTACCCCTCTGCCTCCGAGCCTCACGTACCACCAACTCACGGGTCTGGTATCTATGAAAGCAGATCACAACTGCTCTGGGTTTCTCACCAGGGCTTGGCTTGGCTGTTAGCGTACGGTGGGCTCGGTCTAGCTCCGGGGCTGATTCCAGTATGTGTTCGCCAAGAGTCTCGAGCAGAAGTTGAGAGAAAAACGCTGTTGTTTGGGAGCCCTCGATATTCTCGGGAAGACCCACTATCCTTATGTTGTTTCGGCGACTCCTGCCTTCCAGGCTGATAAGCTTAGCCTTTAGCTTGGCGTTCTCTTCGGTCACCATAGTTAACATTAACGTTATAGCTCGTATATCTTGGCTAGTGGTAGCGGCAAAAGACTCTAATGACGAGAGACGGTGTTGGTGGTCTAACGTAGTGGTCTGGATATTGTCCAGCTTCATTTCCAATTTGGTAAACGCAATGTTGAATTCTGCCAGTAACAATACCTTATGTTCTGTTAACATGGCTGCTAGCGTGGCCATATTGGTGCTGGTCGCCGGGTCTTCTGTCTTTTGCTCCGCTTTCTTTCCTTTGTTTGGCATCTTTACAGCATAGAGAGGTACTCACAATGATGTTTAAATGTTTGTGGGTGGTTAAAAAACTTAGACTGAGCTGTAATAAAAGTTGGAGGTGAAAAGGTCGGGAGCGTGGAAAAGTGCGACTACTCCAACATGTCGCCCCCACCGGACGGAAATTGGCTAAGATAGACTGGCAAATGATATTTAAAGGGTTGACGGTGGATATGTAATGGAAAAGATTTAAAGATCGCAAGGATGAATTACTACAATTGTTCATCCCTGTCTGGCGTAAAAATAAATCAGGGAAGGCGGCTCAACCGTGGCTAATGAGGGAAATTATGGATAGTGTTAAATCCAAGCAAGAGGCATATAAATTGGCCAGAGGAAGCAGCCAACTGGAGGACAGGGAGAAATTTAGAACTCAACAGGAGGCCAAAGGGGTTAAGTAAGTGGGGGGAAATAGAGCATGAAATAAAGCTTGCGGGGAATATAAAAACTGACTGTAAAAGCTTCTATAGATATGTGCAGAGGAAAAGATTAGTGAAGGCAAATGTAGGTCCCTTACAGTCAGAAACAGGTGAATTTATAATGGGAAACAAGGATATGGCAGAACAGTTAAACAAGTACTTTGGTTCTGTCTTCACTAAGGAAGATACAAACAATTTCCCGGAAATACCAGTGAACGGAGGATCTTGTGGGAGGGAGGAACTGAAGGTAATCCATATTAGTCAGGAAATGGTGTTAGGTAAACTGTTGGGACTGAAGGCAAATAAATCCCCAGGGCCTGATGGTCTGCATCCCAGAGTACTCAAGGAGGTGGCCCTAGAAATCGTGGATGTATTGGTGATCATTTTCCAATGTTCTGAGCACTGGATCAGTTCCAGTGGACTGGAGGGTAGCTAAAGTAAAGGGCCTTCCCACGAGCATGCAACTGCATGCGGCTAGCGCGACCTAACGTGGTCGCGCTAGCCGTGCGGCCTCGCGGGGCCGGTCCCACTTCGATCGCGGGAGCCGCATGGAGTTGTGCGGAGTTGGTCCCGACATCGCGCGGGGCTCCGAAAAACGGACAGTTCAAAAATTCCGTGCGGCAAAGGCCTGCCGGCCCGCTGCCGCATGGAGGCCGCACGCACCGCCTCGACGCCGCACGCACCGCCTCGACGCCGTACGCACTGTCACGACGCCGTACGCAGCGTCTTGACGCCGTACGTCACGCGCGAACTTCCCGCGGACTTCGCTCGAACTTCATGTCAATCACTCGACCTCCGCGCGGCCCCCGTCTCCGTTCTAATTATAGACCAGTTAGCCTGACATCGGTAGTGGGGAAGATGCTTGAGTTGATTATTAAAGTTGTGATAACAGCGCATTTGGTCAAAGACAGCATGGGTTTATGCTTGACGACTAATCTGGTATTTTTTGAGCATGTAACAAGTAGAATGGATAAGGGAGAGCCACTCTCCTCCCCCTCTCCCCTCCACATCCACCTCCCTCCCCCTCCATTCCCCCCTCTCCCACTACCCACCCCCACTCCCCCCTCTCTTGCCCCTCCTCTCTCTCCCTCTCCGCTCTCTGCCCCTGCCCCTGTCCCTCCCTGCCCCGTCCCTCCTTGTCCCTCCCTGCCCCTGTCCCTCCCTGTCCCTCCCTGCCACTGTCCCTCCCTGTCCCTGCCCCTCCTTGTCCCTCCCTGTCCCTCCCTATCCCTCCCTGTCCCTGTCCCTCCTTGTCACCCTCCCTCTGTCCACCTCCCTCTGTCCCACCCTCTGTCCCCCTCCCTGTGCCCCTCCCTCTCTGTCCCCCTCCCTCCCTGTCCCCGTCCCCGTCCCTCCCTATCTCTCCCCCTCCCTATCTCCCTCCCTGTCTCTCCCCTTCCTGTCTCTCCCCTCCCTGTCTCTCCCCCTACTGCTCCCCCTCCCTGTCTTTCACCCTCCCATTTTCTGTCTTTTTGTCTCTCGCTCTGTCTTCACAGCTTGAACATTTAAAGAGCCCTTGGTTGTGTCATGTAATAGTGGATATTAGGCCTCAGTCAATGTCTGTATTTGGGCCATGAACTACCTATAATCACACTCTTTGCCTTCTGTCATTCAGGCAATATACATACTGTTGGCCAGCACAATTTTTGTTGGAAAAGTATTCTTGCAGTTATAACACAAATAAGATATGGTGGGAATTTTGTTATAATTGCATGAATAATTCATAATGGACAAGGCTTAGTTTAATTGTAAGCTAAACCCCATCTCACGATTGCAGAATTTTGCAATGGTTACAGGTAATTATTTATTTGCACTCTCCAAATAATTTTCAAAAATAGTTTATAGTGGTTTAGTGATTATATTAATGGGTTCTTATCCCCAAAGCTTGAACAAGTGATTTGGAGATATGAGTTCATATGTTACCATGTCAGTTTATAACTTTCAATTCCATTAATTTAAAACACATTTAGAATAAAAAAGTACAATTTTTAATGGTTGCTTTGGAATAAATGGATTGTCATTAGTCATAGTCAGAGAGTCGTAGAATCATACACAGGGCTGCCAACTCTCACGCTTTCAGCGTGAGAATCACGCCTTGGAGCAAATTCTCATGCCCTCACGCTCATGACCGAGTTCTCACGCTGAGTTCAGTCCCTGCACAGTTTGTGCCTTTGCGCCGCGTGCCAGGGATCTGCACGGTCTGGCGAAGCGCGTCGGTTGACGGCTGTGATTGACGTCGCGTATCTTCTCTCTTGGTCGGATGTGCAGCCGCCGGGTGTCAGCAGCTCTATGTGCCGGATGTGAGCGCTGCGTTGCCGGCCGCCGCTGCAGCCTCACTCCCTCCCTCCCTCCTGCCCTTCAACTCACACGGCAGCGCCAGCGCCGCCTATCCATGCTGCACCGTGCCCGCCAAACTCCCCATTGGGCGGCCGGGGAGAGAGAGGGAGGGGGGAAAGAGAGAGAGAGAGAGAGAGAGAGAGAGAGAGAGAGAGAGAGAGGGAAAGAAAAAAGGGAGGGATGGAGGCAAAGCGAGACAAGGGGAGGGAATGTAGAAAGAGGATGAAGGAAGGAAAGGAGCAAATGGAGAAAGAGGGAGGGGGAGGAAAGAGGGAAGGATGGGGGCAGGAGGGAGGAAGGGGTGGATGGAGGGAGGGGGAAGAAAAGGTGTGTGTGTGTGTGCTTGTGTGTCTGTCTCCCTGTGTGTGTGTGTCTCCCTGTGTGTGTGTGTCTCCCTGTGTGTGTGTGTCTCCCTGTGTGTGTGTGTGTCTCCCTGTGTGTGTGTGTGTCTCCCTGTGTGTGTGTGTGTCTCCCTATGTGTGTGTCTCCCTGTGTGTCTCCCTGTGTGTGTGTGTCTCCCTGTGTGTGTGTGTCTCCCTGTGTGTGTGTGTGTCTCCCTGTGTGTGTGTGTCTCCCTGTGTGTGTGTGTCTCCCTGTGTGTGTGTGTCTCCCTGTGTGTGTGTGCGTGTCTGTGTGTCTCCCTGTGTGTCTGTTGTCACATCCTGGCCTTAGACAGGCCTGCCAACTCTCACGCTTTGAGCATGAGAGTCACGCATTTCAGCCAATGCTCACGCTGATGACAGAATTCTCACGCTGTCTTCAGTCCCTGCACAGTTTGTCTCTTTTGCACCACATCACAGCGATCTGTGCAGTCTGGGGAAGCGCGTCAGTTGGCGGTTGTGAGTGACGTCGCATCTCTTCTCTTCTCTTCTTTATTGGTTGGATGTGCAGCCGCCGACAACATGAAGCAGCCGGAGATAGTACTAACCAGGTGAATTGGTTGTAAAACATGTGGGGGACCACAATGAGGCCAAACATCTAGGACAGGGTTCGGCAACCTACAGCACACGGGCCGAATCCGGCCCGTAACCCGAAAAACCGCGTTGTTTTTTTCAATTCGTTTTCACGGGGTCGGGGCAGGCAAGCCAACCTGAGAACTGCAGCCAGTCCCTGGGACACGAGCTGATCTGGGAACGGCAGCCAGTCACTGGGCACGCAGAATGCCAACTTGATCATTATGGACAAATTGGGCCAGCCATAACTGTTGTATAACTCTGACTATGCAGATCTGAATGGGCTTAGAATGACCATTTAAGCAAAATTGCCCTCACTTTCCCCATTTTGATTCTTGAGATTAATATCCCTTTGCTCTGTTAACAGCGTTAAAGTACTTATGAGGTAGAGTCAGGAAAGGGAACGTTATTTTCTTTTAGTTTGCTTTAATTTGTTAGTTGATTTTTTGTTGACTGTCATAATTTCTGAAATGGTCTTAATGTAACTTAACTGTTATCAAGCAGTAATAAGTGATTTTTGTCCAAACAATTGGAACTTGCATAAAATGTTTGCATTATTAGCAGGGCTGCCAACTCTCACGCATTGAGCGTGAGACTCACGCATTTCACAAAACTCTCATGCTCTCACGCTGATCACAAAATTATATAATGAGAATAGGACCTGTTTTGCTTAACAAATAGTGTAGGAAGGAATTGCAGATGCTGGTTTAAACTGAAGATAGACACTAAAAACTAGAAAAACTCCGCAGGACAGGCAGCATCTCTGGAGAGAAAGAATGGGTGATGTTTCGAGTCGAGACCTTCAGCCTGAAGAGGTTGAAAACCAACCATAAAACACAATGACTGTACATGTGTGTTATCCAACTAAGGGCAGAAATCAGAATCATGTGTTCATCTTTATTCACGTGACACCATAATAAATATATTACAGAAAAAATAATTTAATGGGGTGGCACGGTGGCGCAGTGGTAGAGTTGCTGCCTTACTACCACATGGGTTTTCTCTGGATATTCCGGTTTCTCCCATATCCAAAAGAAGTGCAGGTTTGTAGGTTAATTGGCTTCTGTAAATTGTCCCTGGCGTGATGGATGGAATTGGTGTATGATAGATTGCTGGTCGGTGTGGACTTTGTGGGCGGAAGGGCCTGTTTCCATATATATTTTTACATATATATCTTAATTTCATTGAACCATATATGATTGAATATGTGGCATTATTTTCGTCTTGTTTCTATATTCAAAGGGTAAGGTTGAAACCGTCTGAAGAAGGGTTTCGGCCCGAAACGTTGACTATTTCCTTCGCTCCATAGATGCTTCCACACCCGCTGAGTTTCTCCAGCAATTTTGTCTACCTTCGATTCTCCAGCATCTGTAGTTCCTTCTTGAACAAGGTTGATTGATTTATTTGTGCAGAACAGTGATGGAAGTCCGACGTTTGCTTTGTTTCTCTGAGTTTTTCTCTATATATATACATAACAGCATGAATATAATCTGATTTCCATATATGAATACAGTCATTCATGTGCTGCACCTGTTGATCAGAGCCTGGCTCTATTGTGGAATGTAATTAGGAATATAATTTAGCCTAACCGTATTCATACCTAATCCAATTTAAAGCATAAATGGTGCATTCAAATGCAAGTTAAAAGACTCGCTACAGTATGCACCAGATTGCACAATTTTAAGCTGAAAAATGCAAAAGCTCCCTACCGTGAGAGGGAGAGCAAAGTGTAGGATTAACGGGGCTTTTTCTGGTTGGCTGCCGGTGACTGGTGGTGTTCTGCAGGTGTTAGGTCCGCTACTTTTTATTTTGTATAATAATGAATTGGAACTTGGAATTGATGGCTTTGTGGTCAAGTTAGCTGATGATACGAAGATAAGTGGAGGGGCAAGTAGTGTAAAGGAAGCATGGAGTTTGCGAAAGGACTTGGACAGGTTGGGTGAATGGGCAAAGAAGTGGCAGATGGAATGCAAAGTTGCAAAGTGTGCGATCATGCAACTTGGTAGTAGGAATAAAGGCATGGACTATTTTCTAAATGGGGAGAGAATTCAGAAATTGGAGGTGCAAGGACTTAGGAGTGCTGGTGCTAGATTCCCAAAAGGTTAATTTGCAAGTAGAATCGGTGGTAAGGAAGGCAAATACAAGGTTAACATTCATTTTGAGAGAACGAGAATATAAAAGCAGGGATGTAATGCTGAGGCTTTATAAGGCACTGGTCAGACCCCATTTGGAGTATTGTGAGGCGTTTTGGGCCCATATCTGAGGAGGGATATGCTGGTGTTGGAGAGGTCCAGAAGAAGTTTACAAGAATGATCCTAGGGATGATTGGGTTAACGTATGATGAGTGTTTGACTGCTCTGAGCCTGCATTCAATGGAGTTTAGAAGGATGAAGGGGAATCTTATTGAAACTTACCATATAATGAAAGGCCTAGATAGAGTGAATGTGGAGAGAATTTTTAGATTCCACACTAAAATTCCACTATAGATTCCACTAGAATCTAGGACCAGAGAGCACAGCCTCAGAATAAAAGGACATACCTTTAGAAAAGAGATGAGGAGGAATTTCTTTAGCCAGAGGATGGAGGATATGTGGGATGCTTTGCCACAGACAGCTGTTGAGGCCCCGTCTTTGGGTATTTTAAAAGCGTAGATGAACAGGTTCTTGATTAGTAAGGGTGTTAAAAGTTACGGGGAGATGGCAGGAGAATGGGGTTGAGAGGGAAATATAGATCAGCCATGATTGAATGGCAAAGTAGACTCGATTGGGCTAATTCTGCTCCTACGACATATGAACTTATGAACACCATTCCGTGAGCCCGCCACTTCTCAATATACAACCCCTATAATTTTCTAAAGGCAAATGAAGTTAAGGTATCATTTGGTTAACTTAATAAGCTGCTTTACTCCACAGTACAACATTAAATATGATAAAAGCCATTTGATAAAATGAATACATATTCTCTGTACATTTTGTTCCAAAGTAAATACACAGCCCTGTTATCGAACTTAAATTCACTAAAGGGAGTAGAATTGCTGTAGGCCAGTTTTTTTATTTGAAGTCAGGACCAAACACAATGCTCTTAATCCATTTAACGACTGGAGTTTTACTTTAACAATGGAGCACTGTCCTTGCCCATCTGATACAATCATCAGCTACTTCTTCTCCAGTCTCCCCTTTTCCACTATTTGTACCCAAATGACTATAATGCTGTGTGTTATAGCCTTGTCTCCAAGTTTGGTGTTAGTTAATATATGTTTTCTTCAGTGAGCTCCAAATCTTTGCTCTAGCTTCCACTTGAATTATGTACGCTCAAATACTCACCTCTATTTTATGTGTTTCTTCATTCAGAAACTGTTCAGTATTTAGTATTAATGTGGGTTTCAGAACCTCCATTTGTAATTAATGTTTAGTATTTATTTTAGCATGATTTCCAGGAGTATTGCACCTTTTAAAAATGTTTTAAAAAACTGCTTTGGATCTATCTCCATATATTTAGCTGTATATCTGCAGACTGCAAAAACACTCCTGAGGGTCATTGAAGGGAGGATGAACAGAATTTAGGATGCAAGTGGTTTTGTTATTTTTGCATGTGAAAAAGATAGCACTGTCTTAACTACCAACTCCCACAACTCTGCTACAAAACAGTGTTGCACGACTTTACATGTACTTAGTAGGACAGGCATACCAATACTGTGTAAAACTCCCATTTTCTTCTTTTGATGTTTTGTCACCAGCACACCCCATCTTCTTAAAGCACAATTTTCACAAATATCTATTCACAATGCATGAAAAGCAGAATAGAAACATAGAAACATCGGAAATAGGTGCAGGAGTAGGCCATTCGGCCCTTCAAGCCTGCACCGCCATTCAATATGATCATGGCTGATCATCCAACTCAGTATCCTGTACCTGCTTTCTCTCCATACCCCCTGATCCCTTTAGCCACAAGGGCCACATTTAACTCCCTCTTAAATATAGCCAATGAACTGGCCTCAACTACATTCTGTGGCAGAGAATTCCAGAGATTCACCACTCTCTGTGTAAAAAATGTTTTTCTCATCTCAGTCCTAAAAGATTTCCCCTTTATCCTTAAACAGTGACCCCTTGTTCTGGGCTTCCCCAACATCGGGAACAATCTTCCTGCATCTAGCCTGTCCAACTCCTTAAGAATTTTGTAAGTTTCTATAAGATCCCCCCTCAATCTTCTAAATTCTAGCGAGTACAAGCCGAGTCTATCCAGTCTTTCTTCATATGAAAGTCCTGACATCCCAGGAATCAGTCTGGTGAACCTTCTCTGTACTCCCTCTATGGCAAGAATGTCCTTCCTCAGATTAGGAGACCAAAACTCTACGCAATACTCCAGGTGTGGTCTCACCAAGACCCTGTACAACTGCAGTAGAACCTCCCTGCTCCTATACTCAAATCCTTTTGCTATGAATGCTAACATACCATTCGCTTTCTTCACTGCCTGCTGCACCTGCATGCCTACTTTCAATGACTGGTGTACCATGACACCCAGGTCTCGTTGCATCTCCCCTTTTCCTAATCGGCCACCATTAGGGAATAGTCTACTTTCCTGTTTTTGCCACCAAAGTGGATAACCTCACATTTATCCACATTATACTGCATCTGCCATGCATTTGCCCACTCACCCAGCCTATCCAAGTCATCTTGCAGCCTCCTAGCATCCTTCTCACAGCTAACACCGCCCCCCAGCTCCGTGTCATCCGCAAACTTGGAGATGTTGCATTCAATTCCCCCGTCCAAATCGTTAATATATATTGTAAATAGCTGGGGTCCCAGCACTGAGCCTTGCGGTACCCCACTAGTCACTGCCTGCCATTCTGAAAAGGACCCGTAAACTCCTACTCTTTGCTTCCTGTCTGCCAGCCAGTTCTCTATCCACATCAATACTGAACCCCCAATACCGTGTGCTTTAAGTTTGTATACTAATCTCTTATGTGGGACCTTGTCGAAAGCCATCTGAAAGTCCAGATATAACATATCCACTGGTTCTCCCTTATCCACTCTACTAGTTACATCCTCGAAAAATTCTATAAGATTCGTCAGACATGATTTACCTTTCATAAATCCATGCTGACTTTGTCCAATGATTTCACCACTTTCCAAATGTGCTGCTATCCCATCTTTAATAACTGACTCTAGCAGTTTCCCCACTACCAAAATGAGACTAACTGGTCTGTAATTCCCCGTTTTCTCTCTCCCTCCCTTTTTAAAAAGTGGGGTTGCATTAGCTACCCTCCAATCCTCAGGAACTACTCCAGAATCTATGGATGATGGAGAAGAGAATGATGAAGACCCAAGCCACCTCGGAGTTTTAATTGCCTTTACATGCAGACATCAACAATATATGCTGGATCCTTACCCATCCTCCTCATTGCACTGAAGCTCTTCTAAAAAAAACCTGCTGTTCTTCACTGCACTGCATGTAACTTGTCTGGGCTCAAGGTCCAGTAACTTAGAGGCCTTTTACCACATTTCATCCAATGTAAATCATGTAACTGCTGAATCCAAGTTGCTTGGAAATTAGTTGCAACAATGTTCTATTGTCACTAGACAACAGTAGATTTTAAGGAAATTTATTTCCATATTCAAATTCAAATTAATGTTATTTTGTGGTACACTCACTGCCGTAGGTATTTATATTTTATACATTAAAGTAATACCTGTTGTGCAATGATTATTATTTTTTTGCAAACCAAAGTTACTACCACACATCAGAATAAGATTTAAACAGATATTATTTTGAAATGATATCTGATTCAAATGAATAATTATTAAACAAAAAATAAGGTTAACAAATTAAAATATGTTTAATTTTGTTTCGTCTACATTTTGACAAACTAACTTGTTCTCCATAAGTAGTTTTTAATAACAGAAATTACTGTGAACATAATATAATTATGGAAAAATTGCTAATGCAGAAAATGAGCAAAATGATCCAGAACAGTGTTTTTCAGCAGTGTTAAAAGAAAAAGTTACCATGCCAATCTCACAAAACGTTGTTTTCTTGACTAGTTTTCCTTTACAAACTAATTTAATTTACAGACACTTCAGATTATATTTAAAATTCAGTGCCCATTTCACAAGGCCTCCTCAGATATTAATGCGTAATTAGGCTCTGCAATTGTTCTACATTTCCAGCAGGTGCTCCCAGAGATTACAGATTGTGTGGATAATGTTTGATGAACAATAAATAATTGGGCTATTGGAATCTATTGGAACACTCTATTTGTTTGAAGATTCCAAAATAAATGGAAAGTTAGCACTCCATATACACAGCTATGGTGTTTGAATCTCCAGTGAAGTGCAATATTTCATGGTGAATAAAAATCTAAAAGCAGTAGATACTGGAAATCTGAATTAAAAACAGAAAATGCTCAAATGGTAGCAGATCTGGCAACCTCCATGGAAAGGGCATTAGCAATATTTTTTGTTTTAGTTCATGGTGAATGCTCACCTTAACTGCTTCTAAAAAATGAAGCCTAAACTACCTCTGGAACATCTTTAGCATCTTCATCTTCCTCCGTTCGCCCTCTTGCTAAATATCACACCCATGCACTGGTGAATTATCATTTCTGGAACAGCTGCAGGCTGACTAATGTATTATCTTGCTGAGGTGGTGTGGGTTCATGTATCTTGCACCACATTGATGTAGCATAGATGTCCAATGCTGTGAGACATGGCATCAAGCTAGAGTCAATATTGCATACTAACTTAACCAAAAGATACCTCAGAATTGTAGTGGCCAAACATTTAAAAAATGTTCTCCAAATATACTGTGCCATTTCTAATGAATTTCTGGAGACTGAAAATTTGCATTCATCTCCACTTCACTTTGCCAAGATCAGCATTTGGTCAATAACTTTATTTGAATTATTGTGAAGCCAAATGAGATAGCACTGGTTAGGTTTTTTTTCTTGCACCTTTCAGCTCAAAAATATTACTTGGGACCCCAGCTTACTAGAATTGTATCTTGAGGAAAGAGGAGCAAGAACAGCAGAACATCCAGAGGCTTACTGAAAGGGGGTACTAAGAATGGACCCTCCAAGGCTACACCCCCCCCCCCTTATCCCTGTAACACCTACAACAATATGGTCTCTTGCACGTTAGGACTTCAGTATTAGTCATACATTAATTTTCCTGGGTACAAGGCACCAAATTTCGCTCATTGAACTTCTCTACATTCATCTTGTGGCTTATGATATGGTTCATGACACCAACATGATGGGCCAGCTCATGAAAAATTAGAGACAGAGTACACCACAGCTGTGTTGCATCCCAATTTGGTTTAGGAACAGCCCTGCTCAAGAACAAGAAATTGCAGAGAAATTTGGATGTTGCCTGGTCCATCACGCAGACTAGACTCCCTACCATTGACTCCATCTATACTTCATGGAAAAGCAGTCAAATGAAAGACTTGTCCCACCCTCATCATTCCTTCTTCCCGTTGGGAAGAAGATACAGAAGCTTGAAAGTGTGCACCAACAAACTCGGGATCAGCTTCTTCCCCAGGCTTCTGAATAGTCCTTCCATGTTAGGGTTCTGTCCGATTCACCTCTTCCTCATCATGAGCATTCGACTTTTTGTCTCTGGAACAGTTTGCGCTACAATGCAGAGAACTACATTCTGCACTTTGTTTCTTTTCCTTCGCTCTACGTATTCTACCTGGGTTTGGCTTAATATTATTTATCTATAGTATTATCTGATTTGATTGGATAGCATATAAAACAAAGATTTTCACTGCACCACAATGTATGTGAGACAATAGTAATATAGTTTAGAGATACAGAATGGAAACAGGCCCTTCATCTCACCATGTCTGCGCCGATCAACTGTTGCCAAATCTACTGAATGTTTAGTTTAATTTAGTTTAGAGATACAGCACGGAAACACGCCCTTCGGCCCACGAGTTCATGCCAACCAGAGATCCCCGCACACTAACATATCCTACACACACTGGGGGCAATTTACAATTCTACCAATCCAATTAGCCTACAAACCTGTACGTCTTTGGAATGTGGGAGGAAAGCAGAGCAGCTGTGGAAAATCCACGTGGTCAAAAGGAGAACGTACAAATTCCATACAGACAGCACCCTTAGTCAGGATCGAACCCGGGTCTCTGGCGCTGTAAGGCAGCATCTCTACCGCTGCACCACGCGTTTTATTTTTATTTCAAAGTTCCAGCATCTGCAGTTTTTAAAATTTTCATTATTAATATATTCTATTGCTGTTTAACTTCACCCAATTTAAAGATTGAGAAACAATAGAGAACAGAGAGTTAAATATATTGGGTTAATTAGAATAAAATTAGAAAAGGAAAAGAAAGGGAAAGAAATGTTAGATTAAGATAAAATAGAATTTCTTCCCGGTGCTCCAATTCCTTCCCACATCCCATAAATATGTAGGTTGGTAGGTTAATTGCCATGTTGATTTGCCCAGATGTGTAAATGAGAGGTAGAATCAAGTGAGTAGTTAATGGGTATGTAGGGAAAATAATGTTGGTTAGCATAGGATTGATATAAATTGTGTGGTTGATGGCCCATATCTTTTTATGACTATGAAATAGGAAGGACTGTTGGTCAGGGCACACATGGATCACAATTCTTGATAATTCTTCAACATTTTACTTCAACATGGTGCTAAACCTCCTTTTTGAATGTATACTAAGCATAAAATATATTTATGACACAGCCTCTCTATTGCTCTTTTGCTACATTACTATAATAACAGGCAGTGCACTTCTAGTGCAATATGAGCATGTTTCTTGCCTGTCAAATTGGTTTCTTAAGCACCAGCAAATTAATAGATACATAAAGGTGTCACAAGGAATATTTTAGATATTGGGGGAAAGACAAAGTATCATGGAGGAAGCTGTTTGGGAGGAAGGCCTATGGGAATTTGGCACTGAAGACTATGTAAAAAAAACTAGCTTCCTGGTATAATGTAAACAAAAGGACCAAAACAAAATGATGACAAGAAATCGTGTTTATTTTCCTCATGTTTTGGAACATGGGTGTCAGTGGCAAGGCCAGCATTTATTGCCCATCCCTTAATGACATTTGGTAAGTGCTGGTGACCCACTTTATTGATCTACTGTAGACCTTTTGGCATTAGTACCTCTACAGTGTTGTTGGGTTGGAAGTGCCAGTATCTATACCCAGCAATGATCAACAATATATTATTGACAGAGAAAATGCTGGAATCTATAATACAGGATGTCATTATGCAATACTTTGGAAATTATAATAATTGAGCAATGGTAATATGAGTCTAATGAACACAAATCATGTTTGATAAATCTGATTGACATCTTTGAGGATGGGTATAGTAGAATGGTTATTGGGAGACCAGTGGATCTAATGCATTTCTATTTCAGAAAGTATTCAATAATGTTCTAAGTCAAATAACTACTTGACACAGTCATGCTCACAATCAACATGTCAAGGGACTTCCATCACCAACAGAACGAACATACCAGTTGGGAAAATAAAAAGTTATGAAAGTGGGTGATGATAGACTGGAAATCCTGAATATTGACCCAGGGCCCCAAAATGTTTCATTGCCAAAGGCTAAATGTAGGGAAACTTGCTTCTTACTGCCTACTATCCCCCTCAGCTCATAAATCATATTTTCACAACATGAAGAATCACTGAGAATCACTGAAAGTAGCATGGCACTGAATATCTTTACTGCGTGGGAGACTTTAATGTCCATCATCATGAGAGACTTGGTAGAATCACCACTGACCGAGTGTGATGTGTCTGAAAGGACATGGCTGCCAGATTGGGATTGAATAAACATGACTGCTAAACATACATAACATCATCTTCAACAACCGACCAGTTGCCAGTTGCCAAAGAACCCATAGGAGTAACCACCACACAGTCTTCCTGCAGACAATGTACCATCTTCCATTGTATTGTGTCGCACTTCAGTCACACTAAAGGGGAAAGAACAGGCTGTTCAAAATTGGGAATTCAATTTGGTGCTGTGAGCCAACACATTCTCTAACCTCATAATCTAGCACATCACTCATTTTATCTTGATAATAAGGCATCAAATGTGGAATGAGTAATGCAGAAATGCTTACCTAAAAGTGTTCCAGTTTGGCAAAACATCTATATAACTAAAAGTCTCATCTTGACCACTTCCTGTCTGCGCTGTATATTATTTTTAAAAAACGCTATCCTATATCGCTATGATTTTTGGCCATCTTACTCAGTGCTCCTCCGCTGAAGCAGCCCTGAGGATTTTTCCGATCGATGAAAAATAAAAAAGTTATGAGTATTTAAAAAATCTTGAGATCAGCTGATTGGTCCTATCGCCTGTCAATCACCATGATGAAGGTAACGCCCCTTCCGGGGGGAGGGCAGGACTATAAAACTCCGGATGCCTGGACATGAATCAGTCACTCTGAAAGATCGCGAGGGAGAGGCCACAACTCTGATTCTGCTGTGAGTCTACTGAACTGTGTCTACCCTTTATGTGGTTATGTGCTTTATGTGGTTATGTGCTTTATGTGGTTATGTGCTTTATGTGGTTAACCCTTTATGTGCTTGCAATAAATGATTTGTTAGCCAGCAATGTGCTTGCAATGAATGATGATTTGTTAACCCTTAATGTGCTTGCAATAAATGATTTGTTAGCCAGCAATGTGCTTGCAATGAATGATGATTTGTTAACTCTTAATGTGCTTGCAATAAATGATTTGTTAGCCCTTAATGAAATGAAATGAGTTGTTTGGCCTGCCCTGAAAGCAAATGATTGTATTGTTGGCTGGCCCAGCCTGCCCTGTGCTTTTGCTTTTGCTTTGCCTTTGCTTTGCTTGAGCTCATCTGAAATGAAAGAAATTGGATTGTAATGTTGGCTGGCACCGCCTGCCCTGTGCTTTTGCTTTTGCTTTGCCTTTGCTTTGCTTGAGCTCACCTGAAATGAAAGCAAATGGATTGTATTGTTGGCTGGCCCCGCCTGCCCTGTGCTTTTGCTTTTGCTTTTGCTTTGCCTTTGCTTTGCTTGAGCTCACCTGAAATGAAAGCAAATGGATTGTATTGATGGCTGGCCCCGCCTGCCCTGTGCTTTTGCTTTTGCTTTGCCTTTGCTTTGCTTGAGCTCACCTGAAATGAAAGCAAATGGATTGTACTGTTGGCTGGCCCCGCCTGCCCTGTGCTTTTGCTTTTGCTTTGCCTTTGCTTTGCTTGACCTCACCTGAAATGAAAGCAAATTGATTGTATTGTTGGCTGGCCCCACCTGCCCTGTGCTTGACTTGACTTGACTTGAAATGGATTGACTTGACATGAAATGGATTGAAATGGATTGTTGGCCCTGCACTCACTGTGCTTGACTTGACTTGACCCACAACACCCATGTTAACGCTCCAGAACCCCCCCCCCCCCCCCCCCCCGGCCACTAATATTGGAATTAGTGAAGAAGTGGAATATTGCATTGGGGGACCAGCTCTCCCATGTGAACCTGGGACCCAACGGGTCCCACTTAGTCTAGTAGAGTTACTCTATGCTTGCTAAACAGCAAGTAAAGCACACTGTAGACTTATGTAAGGACCTCCAATTACCAAAAGATAAGATCAAACTTATGCAGTCCTGAAACAATTAATCATGAATAATGAAATGGTTAATGGGAAGAGAGTCAAGAATGTTTTATTGTCAAATGTCCCAGATAGAACAATGAAATTCTTACTTGCTGCAGCACGTTGAGCACATTGAGACATGGGCAGAAATCCGGGGGGGGGGACGGGGGGTGGGGAGGGGGGGGACACACACACACACCTCCCCTCCATGTTTTGAGAGGTGGGGGACAATCCCCCCCATGTTTTGTAATCTGGATTTTGAAATTCGGTGAAAAAAACGATTAAAAATCTGCTTTCCGCGAGACAGTGGGGGTGGGACTGATGATCGAGGGCGCCGATTGAACGAGAGAGACGTCTGTCAGCAGGCAGTGGGGGGGTTGGGACATGATGATTCAGCGCGATGATTGGAGGAAGGAGGTATTGGTCAGAGGCGGAAGTGGGGGTATGGGACTGAGGATAGAGCGCGGTGTTTGGAGGAGGGGGACATCCTGATGGAGCATAGATCATAGAGCAGAGTTTGAATCGGCCCGTTCACGGGGTCTTTCATCGCCCGGCCCGGCGCGGCTTAAAATCGGCCGCGGGATCTTGCTGTGTCGAGGCAATTGAGGCTCACGATGTTGAAGCCCCTGCCGGGCGATGGAAGATTCCGCGGCCGGTTTTAAGCCACGCCGGGCGATGAAAGGCCCCGCGAACGAACCATTTGATGCCCCACGATTCGGGGCCGACGAAGCTGCTGTTGCTGGAGTTCGGAGTCGGTTATCAACCAGGTCAATTCCCGATGTGATCATCCACAGGGCCCACGGCCGAAGCCTCCGATGCCTCGCTTGTGTGCGCATGCGCATGCGGCCACCAAGAAATTGTGCCCCCTCCCCCCCCAATGTTTTGACAGAGATTTCCGCCCCTGCATTGAGAGAAGGCTCAAAAACAAATTTCGCTCAACATGTCAGCTCCAAATACATGTCTGAAGCATTTTTAAGTAAGGACATATCTGTGCATAATACTTCAGGTGTGGCATCAGTAAAGTCAGACAAATATCGATATACTGCAGAATCTGAAAATCCATGTCCCGAGCATGAATCCCTGCAGTTCTCTACTAATTACATCATGCTGACCTGAGAATGATCTACTGATTCTGGCTTTTTGCTTTGTGTCTAATAGCCGTCTTAATTTATTATTCCGAATACCACATCCTCCACCTAGAATCGTTAATAAAATGTTGTGTTCAAACTCGGAAGTTGTACCAGATTAAATGTAGTGAAAGCCTGAAATGAGCTAATCTTCATTATAATCATTGAAAAGGACAACTTTATAATGTATTACCGCACGTTATTTTTACAAAAAATACTATATTGCATTGCTCTTATTCTCTTTTTTCTTATTGGGGATTGGGGAGTAGATTGGTAGGTGATATTTCTCATGATGTATGAGGAAGGAATACAAGAACATAAGAAAAGAGAAGCAGCCGGCACCACAAGAGTGCCCTAGTGTCCAATAAGATTGTGATTCTCTGAAGAAGGGTCTCGACCCGAAACTTCACCTATTCCTCTTTTTCCAGAGATGCTGCCCGACCCGCTGAGTTACTCCAGCATTTTGTGTCCATTTTGATAGTCTCCTGTTCTTCAGCCTCATTTTCGAACCTTCTGATCAATTACTGCAAACATTTCTAAACACCTATTTTTGCTTTCTTTAATCATGTATTGTGTGTTGATTGGTGATTAAAAAAATGAATTCAATCCATCTTAGAATAAGGCTGTAAGTTAAAAAAACGTGGAGGGGTGTGAATACTCTCTGAATGCACTGTAGGTTTCCTCCACTCAAGATTCTATTTTCTTTATTTAAACAGAATGAATAAATAGAGAACATATTTTGGGCTAAAGAGCTGCTGATCTCCCATTAACCAAGAACCACCTGCTTCTCTCATTGCCTTAGTTATTAGTTAGGACATTACATCACCACAATGGACTGACTAGAATGATGTTATATAGTCCAACAGCATGGAAACATGCCCTTCAACCCAACTTCTCCATACTAACCAAGATACCCGATTTACGCTAGTCCCACCGGCCAATGTTTCTCTAAATCTTTCCTATCCATGTGCCTATCCAAATGTCTTTTAAATGTTGTAATAGTACCTGCCTCAACTACTTCCTCAATACCTATTTACCCACCATCCTCTGCATGAAAACGTTACCCCTCAGGTTCCTAGTAATTTTCTTTCCTCTCACCTGGTTCCTCTTCCCGTTCCCTGGTTTTTGATTCCCCTACTCTTGGTAAAATCTCTGTGCATTCACCCTAACTATTCCCCCTCTTAGACAATAGACAATAGGTGCAGGAGTAGGCCATTCGGACCTTCAAGCCAGCACCGCCATTCAATGTGATCATGGCTGATCATCCCCAATCAGTACCCCGTTCCTGCCTTCTCCCCATATCCCCTGACTCCGCTATCTTTAAGAGCCCTATCTAGCTCTCTCTTGAAAGTATCCAGAAAACCGGCCTCCACCGCCCTCGGAGGCAGAGAATTGCACAGACTCACAACTCCCTGTGAGAAAAGTGTTTCCTCATCTCCGTTCTAAATGGCTTACCCCTTATTCCTAAACTGTGTCCCCTGGTTCTGGACTCCCCCAACATCGGGAACATGTTTCCTGCCTCTAGCGTGTCCAAACCCTTAATAATCTTATATGTTTCAATAAGATATCCTCTCATCCTTCCAAACTCCAGAGTGTACAAGCCCAGCTGTTCCATTCTCTCAGCATATGACAGTCCCGCCATCCAGGGAATTAACCATGTAAACCTACGCTGCACTCCCTCAATAGCAAGAATGTCCCTCAAATTAGGGGACCAAAACTATCACAATACTCCAGGTGTGGTCTCACTAGGGCCCTATACAACTGCAGAATGACCTCTTTGCTCCTATACACAGCTCCTCTTGTTATAAAGGCCAACATGCCATGCGCTTTCTTCACTGTCTGCTGTACCTGCATGCTTACTTTCATTGACTGATGAACAAGGACCCCCAGATCCCGTTGTACTTCCCCTTTTCCCAACTTGACACCATTTAGATAGTAATCTGCCTTCCTGTTTTTGCTACCAAAGTGGATAACCTCACATTTATCCACATTAAACTGCATCTGCCATGCACTTACCCAACCTGTACAACACAATACAATACAATGAACTTTATTTTTCCGTTAAGGGGCTGTCCCACTGTACGAGCTAATTCAAGAGCTCTCCCGAGTTTAAAAAAAAATCAAACTCGTGGTAAGCACGTAGAATGTACTTTGAGGGTACGTCGGAGCTCGGAACGTCTCTTAGCACCTCGTAACGCTAACGGCAGGTACTCGGGGAAACGCGATTAACTCGTGAAGACTCGTGAAGATTTTTCAACCAGTTGAAAAATGTCCACGAGAGCCCCGAGTACCTACGAGCGGCTATTACCGTAATTCTCCGAGTTTGAATCAGGGTAAACTCGGGAGAACTCTTGAATTAGCTCGTACAGTGGGACAGCCCCATAAGGAACTTTGGTTAGGAACTGTCCAAGTCACCCTGCATTCTCATAGCATCCTCCTCACAGTTCACACGGCCACCCAGCTTTGTGTCATCTGCAAATTTGCTAATGTTACTTTGAATCCCTTCATCTATATCATTGATGTATATTGTAAATAGCTGCAGTCCCAGCACCGAGCCTTGCGGTACCCCACTAGTCACTGCCTGCCATTCTGAAAGGGACCCGTTAATCCCTACTCTTTGTTTCCTGTCTGTCAACCAATTTTCCATCCATGTCAGCACTCTACCCCAATACCATGTGCCCTAATTTTGCCCACTAATCTCCTATGTGAGACCTTATCAAATGCTTTCTGAAAGTCCAGGTACACTACATCCACTGGCTCTCCCTTGTCCATTTTCCTAGTTACATCCTCAAAAAATTCCAGAAGATTAGTCAAGCATGATTTCCCCTTCGTAAATCCATGCTGACTCAGACTGATCCTGTTACTGCTATCCAAATGTGTGGCTATTCTATCTTTTATAATTGACTCCAGCATCTTCCCCACCACCGATGTCAGACTAACTGGTCTATAATTCCATGTTTTCTCTCTCCCGCCTTCCTTAAAAAGTGGGATAACATTAGCTACCCTCCAATCCACAGGAACTGACCCTGAGTCTATAAGAACATTGGTTGCGTTGGGTGACTAGGCCTCCTGTGTGACTGGGACCCAACGGGTCCCACTTAGTCTAGTCCATTATAAAGGTGTCTGTTAAAATGTAAGTTTACTGTATTGGCACCTATATTGTTTAACTGACTTTCTGTTAAAATGTTACATTAATACTGAATGGTTATACTGTTGGAGAATATTTATTTTTGCCTAACCAAGGCCATTTATAGGAAATTACACAACTTTCTGGCTTTGTATTGTGAAAAGTGTAATTTTAAAAAAATGTACCAAGTGGGGAGCTTAATAGAAGGCTATGTGAAATGCAACGGGCATTGCAATTTAAAGTCATTGTATTCTAGCCGGTCATTGGAATAAAAAATAAATCTCACATCAGTTGACATTAAAGGAACCATTTGGAGCCAATCCCATCAAAATAATTCCCCCTTTTATTTGCCTGTAGTGTATTCTCTCAATATTTTGTTTTTCACCACTCCTTCTACTGGTCACCTGCATTGAAGCAATTCTTCGATAGTAGTCCAGCCAATTACTCTACAAACCTGAAATTAATAATACATTTCTGCAATGTGTGATAATAAAATAACTGATTTATACATTAAACTACAATATTATACAGAAAAAATTCTATTAGATTCCTCATGCTAAACTTTTTTTTCCACTCTGCCTGTTCCAGTTACAGGAATTCATATAGACACAACATTTGCATCGACATGCTGCAGCAAGGTTATCACAAGTCTTTTTCAGAGTTCACCACTCTGATCCTATATTGGAATGCTGTAAGGGAGAATGCAGGCCCTGGGTCAGACATATGGGTGGAAGAACCGTTGAACAAACAGCTAAATAAACTGGATCATCTTCAGTATTTCCTTACTAGGGCTGAGGCAGCCGAAAGAGCAGGTAAGTGAGGTCATATTGGTATTGGTTTATTATTGTCATGTCTACCGAGAAACAGTGACAAACTTTGTTGTGTGCTATCCAGCCAAATCATGCCAATCATATCAATGTAGTGCAAAAGGGGAAAAAGATACAGAATGCAGAATATAGTGTTACAGCCACAGAGTAAGTGCAGATAACAAAAGTGCAAGGGCTGCAATGAGCTTCATTGGGAGGGTAGGGATTGATTGTTTACATATGAGAGATATCTTCAAGAGTGTGAGAACAGCAGGAAAGAAGGTATTCTTGAATCTGGTCCTGTGTGCTTTCAAGCTTTTGTATCTTTTGTTCGACGGGAGAGTGGGGAACAAAGAATGACCAAGGAGTGAGTGGGCTTTGATTATGTTGGTTGCTTTCCCAAGGCAGTAAGAAGTATAGATGGAGTCAATGGGAGGGGAGACTGATTTGCATGACGGGCTTGGCTGCATTCGCAACTCTCTGCAATTTCATGTAGTCTTGGGCAGAGCAATTGCCAATATGAGTTATTATGCATCTCACTAGGATGCTTTCTATGGTGCATCTGTTGAAATTGTTAAGAGTCTTTTGAGACATAACAAATTTCCTTTGTTTTCTGAGGAAGAAGAGTTATGCCAGTTCAGTTTAGTTTATTTATTATCATGTGTACCGAGGTACAGTGAAAAGATTTTGTTGTGTACTAACCAGTCAGCGGAAAGACAATACATGATTACAATTGAGCCATTCACAGTGTACAGATACAGGATAAGGGAATGACATTTAGTGCAAGATAAAGCCAGTGAAGTCTGATCAAAGATAGCCTGAGGGTCACCAATGAGTTAAATAGTAGTTCAGGACTGCACTGTAATTGTAGTAGGATGGTTCAGTTGCCTGATGACAGCTGGAAAGAAACTGTCCCTGAATCTGGAGGTGTGCATTTTCACACTTCTATATTTTGCGAGGGGAGAAGAGGGAGTGGCCAGGGTGCGACTCGTCCTTGATTATGCTGCTGGCCTTGCCAAGGCAGCATGAGGTATAAATGGAGGCAATGGAAGGGAGGTTGGTTTGTGTGATGCTCTGGTGAATCTACAATAATGGCTTTGCAAATTTCTTGCGGTCTTGGATGGAGCTGACCCTATACAGTGGTGTCATCTTTAAATATGTAAATAAAGTTAGAGCAGAATTTGGACACATTTATGAGTGTGTAGAGATTAGTAAGGGGCTCAGTACACAGCCGTGAGGGACACGGGTTGAGAATGATCAAGTAGGTGTTGCTGCCCATCCTTATTGATTGTGGTCTTTGGGTCAGGAAGTGAAGGATCCAGTTGCAGATTGAAGCCCCTGTCCCATTGTACGAGGTAATTCATGGGTTCTCTCGAGTTTTCCCCTGAATCAAACTTGAAGAATGTCCATAGGAGTTCGTGGATGTCTCGTAGCGGCTCATAATGCTAACGGTAGGTATAAAAAGTAACAATTTTTTTCATCACGAGTATTTTTTTACTCATGGACATTTTTTACAGGGATGAAAAAACGTCACGAGTTACCGGATGTCCCGAGTACCTACCGTTAGTATTATGAGCCACTACGAGACATCCACGAACTCCTACGGACCCGCTACGGACATTCTCTGAGTTCGAATCAGGGGAAAACTCGGGAGAACTCGTGAATTACCTCGTACAGTGGGACAGGGGCTTGAGGTGTTGAATCTTAGATCGAGGCTTTTGAAAATTAGTTTGAATGGAATTATGGTGTTGAAGGCAGAGACATGGTCAAAAAATATGAGTCTGAAGTGGGTGTCCTTGATATCCAGATCTTCCAGGGATAAGTGTAGGGAGATGCCATCTGCCATGGACCTGTTGCAGTGGCGGGCGAATTGCAGTGGATTCTGACTTTCTGGCAGGTTGGAGTTAATGTGCACCATGCCCAGCCCCTCAAACCACTTCATGACGTGAACCTAAGAATCTGAACCTGAAAAAGGGTCCCGATCCAAAATGTCGTCTGTCCATTCCCTCCACAGATGCTGCCTGACCCACTGAGTTCCTCCAGCACTTTGTGTTTTACTCAAGATTCTCTTATTTGCTGTTCCTTATGCCTTCATGATGATGGGAGTCAGAGCCACTTGGTAGTAGTCATTAAGGTATATTACCTTGTTTCCCTTTGGCACAGGGATGATAGTGGTCTTCGTAAAGCATGTGGGAACTTCATATTGGAGTAGGGAGGCATAGAAAATGGTCTGTGTGGTTAGTCTGGAACTCTAGCTTTGTCAGGTAGTCTCTTGCCATCCTTGATGGTTTGCAATGTTGTACTTAAATTTCCTGCACAGGTTGGACGCATCTGACTTGAATGCCTCAAACCTGGAATTCAAGAGGAAGTGGATCTCACTTTTCAACCAAGGTTTCTGGTTGGGGAACACTCAGATTGACTTATTTGCCACACATGAAATCCTAGCAGTCACATAGGAGCTTATCTGGTTCAGCAGGAATTAGTGCTAGGCTGAAGGGGGATGAAAATAGTTTCAGGAACAATTAATATTTCTGAAAATGTGTGCATAAAAGCTTTGTTCCAGCAAGCTGATAGATATGATATAATGCAATAAATATGCCTCTGAAAGTATGAAAACATAATATGATATTTTGGTGAGTTGAACACTTTACCTTTACTTTTATGGAATTTCCATTCTGTATCATTAATAACATAAAAATAGAAAGCATATTGGAGAGCAATTTTATTTCACTTAGATGAGTTATTCAGCTTCTAGTTTATCAGTGGCTGTCTGATCATGTATGTAGGCATCTCCTTAAGCAAGAAGATATCAAAGCTGAATAAATGTACTAATTTACAGGTAACATGAAATATATAAGATGACTCTGCATGTATGTTGGAGGGGGATGAGGGAAATTAACTGATCATGCAAATATATTCATGAACACAGAGAATACTGGAAGAAATGCATGGACCAGGCAACATCCATGAAAAGAGAACAAAGTCACATTTCAAATCAATGACCCTTGTATATATTTGTTTGTTAATTCTTTTGAGAGAAAAAGTAGTTATTACACACTACAGTAAACCGCTGCAATGGTCATTGGGGGGGAGTAACTCAGCAGGTCGTGCAGCATCACTGGAGAAAGGTCGAGACCCTTCTTCAGACTCTCGGTGTGAAACTGGGCCTGTGTCCTTCGTCATTCCTCAAGTATCGATTGAAGCCATTGCTTATTATGGGTTGTGGCCTGGAAGTGGCTGAGGAGGTTGTGTTGGCCAGCGGTGGTGGCAGTAGGACTGGCCTGGAAGCAGCCGGGGAGGCAGTGCGGGTCGGCAGTGGCGTCGGCAGCTCTGCCTGGTGGTGAAGGTGTGGCCCGGAGGCGTCGGCAGCCCCGTTCAGTGGAGAAGATTGGTAGGTCTGGCCTAGATGTAGCCGGGAGTGCGGTGCAGGCCATGGATGGCGTAGACAGCCCGGTCTGGTGATAAAGGTAGGTAACATGGCCTGGAAGCGGCCGGGGAGGCGAGGTCAACCGGCATCAGCAGCCCAGCCTGGCGGTTAAGGTCAGTAGGTCTGGCCTGGATGTCGTTGGGGAGGTGGTGTGGCTTGGTGTCAACAGCCCGGCCTGGCGGTGTAGGATGGCGCCACTGCAGGTCTCAGCCTCCAGCGCAATCGAACAGTGGGTCTCGACTCGACCTGCTGTATCCTTCATCATTGCACATGTTGATCTGCTGTTGTGTCGAAATTGCTTGTCAATTTCAATGGCTTGTCAATTTCAATGGCTTGTCAATTTCAATGGCTTGTCAATTTCAATAGCCGCAGCAGTGTAACTAGCACCCTGTGTTCTTAAAGAGACAGTGGTGTCTAATAACTGTGGGGATGCTCAGTCTGCTATAACTAAAATACGTTATAAAAAGGTCTGTAATAACGAGGGTTTACTGTAGTACAGAATTTACTGAAATGGGACGTCTCATATTGTTTCTGACACCCCTCACTTCAATAACGTTCTTGTCCTGTAACTTGCTGGAAGAGTAACCTGATACATGACAAGAACAACAGGACATCAAGAAAGTTGATGAACAATAGGGCAAACGATGCAGTAGAATAACTAATTAAGAATTAAACAGTTGAGGGTGAAGCAGTAGGTGAATAAAATGTGAGGTCATTTACATAAATATAAATACAGCAAATGAAATATAAAATTAAGATTGAACAATAATTGGGATAGAAAAGTACATAAACTTTTGAAATAATTTACGTAGGTGTAAAATATCCCCCAAAATAGTAAGATTAAACGAGAACTTACCAGTTTGAAGTTTGATCTTTATTTTATGAGGAGTTACGATGAGCGATTACGTGAAGAAGCCCGCCAGCCCGCATGCGCTTCAATCTTCAAAGCAGCGGTGCGAAATCACAGATAACAGTAGTTGAACTGAACATAGTAAGATTGGAGAGAACTAGAACTACCAGATGACCTTTATGATAAGAGGGTTGGGAGCGGAGGGCACGTAATCGCTCATCGTAACTCCTCATAAAATAAAGATCAAACTTCAAACTGGTAAGTTCTCGTTTAATCTTACTATTTTACTTCGGAGTCACGTGAGTGACTACGTGAAGATTTCAAAGCTCTGTGATTTCATGCCGTGAATACGAGTCCATGCGTCACACACTGCATCAGTTGACCAAGGATGAGTGAAAATAAATAATGCATTCAGACATGACATAGATTTAAACATGCTGATGCTTTAATGAGCAAATGAAAATAATAGTGACCCCTCTCATCCAGGGGGAAACTATGAAATAGAAGCCTGTAACAATCTCATTGTTAAGGAGCAACCTTCTATTCGACATGTAGCTAGTATAATTGGCAAATTAGTGGCTGCTTTTCCAGCTGCACAGTTTGGGCCTTTGCATTATCAAAATTTACAACGTGCAAAGGAGCAGGCACTCATATTCCATGCAGGTCACTTCAGTAGACCCATGCGGTTGCCAGCTGAAGCCATTGCTGAGTTACAATGGTGGATGATGAATATTCGGCATTGATCCAGTAAAATCTTGGTCGATAAACCTTCAGTTATTTTACAAACTGATGCTAGTGCTCTAGGATGGGGAACTACTAATACCATATCTAGCTGCACTGGCAGATGGAATGTGCATAAGTCATTAATTCTTCAGTCACATGGTATTAACTACTTAGAGTTGTTGGGAGCACTCTATGGGCTGAAGGCTTATTGTGCCAATATGCATCATTTGCATGTTCAACTTCAGATTGACAACACTACAGCGGTGGCATACGTTAATCACATGGGTGGAATCAAGTCAGTATCCTGTGATAAATTGGCTAACCTTATTTGGCACTGGTGTATTACAAGAAACATTTGGGTTTCAGCTATCTACTTACCAGGTAGATTCAACATGTTGGCGGACACCAGGTCACGGAAATTCAATGACAACACAGAATGGATGTTGAATCATGACATTGTTGCTCGGTATTGCGTACCGGATATCGATTTGTTTGCATCCAGACTCAATCACCAGTTACCAAAATATGTTTCATGGGAACCAGACCCAGGGGCAGTGGCGGTAGATGCATTCTCGCTACACTGGGGTGGAATGTTTTTGTATGCATTCCCCCCATTTTGTCTCATCAGTCGGTGCTTGCTTAAGATCCAGCAAGACTCCGCCTCAGGCATTTTGGTAGTACTTGACTGGCCTACACAGCCATGGTTCCCACTCATTCTGGGAATGATAACACCGCCATTTATGGCTGTCCCCAAATGCAGAAATCTGCTGGTTCACCCTGTGACTGGGGAGAACCATCCACTACATGACCAAATTAATTTATTGGTTTGCAGATTCTGAGGAGACCGTTCCTGGGGCTTGGACTATCAGATCGTACGGTGGACGTGATCACCGTGGCCTGGAGGGACAGTACCAAGAAACAGTACATCTCTCATATCAAGAAATGGGAGGTGTTCTGTTTGCAGTCGAACATATCGTATGACACGGCACGCATAATGGATGTGTTGGAATTCCTCTCAACACCATATTTTGATGAGAGACTGAGTTATAGTGCCATAAATAGTGCCAGGAGTGCCTTATCGTCATACTTATTGCTGGGATCGGGACACCACTCTGTTGGGTCTCATCCTTTGATATCCAGGTTCATGAAGGATATTTTTAACTCTAATCCCCCCAGGCCCAGGTACTTGGAGATATGGGATGTGAGCGTGGTGCTCACGCTGCTTCGCCAGTGGGCTCCAGCTACATCCCTGTCTTTGCCCAAACTCACTTACAAAGTGGTCATGCTCATGGCGCTGGTTTCAGCGCAACGGGTCCAGGCGTTGCATAAGCTGCGACTGGACAGGATGGTTTCATCTGTAAATAATATAACATTTTATGTTTATGATTTAATCAAGCAGAGCAGACCAGGGATGTCAGGGCTCAAACTAGTTTTCATGGCATACCCCATGGACCTTCGGTTGTGTGTAATTACACATTTACAACAGTACATCAAGGTCACCAAGAGTCTCAGAGGCTCCGAATTAACTATGTTCATTAGTTACAAAAAACCTCATAAGAAGGTATCAGTACAGACCATTTCGAGGTGGTTAAAACAGGTTCTGGCTTATGCAGGAGTGGACACTGACATTTTAAAATCTCACTCCACCAGGGCTGCATCAACGTCAGCAGCGAGGGTAATGGACGTTCCTCCCGACCACATCCTAGCGGCTGCAGGATGGTCAAATGAACTAACTTTCCAAAGGTTTTATAATAAACCCATTACCAGACAGGGGATATTTGCCAATTCCATTTTAGATTCTGATTAATTCTAATCTCTTGCCCCAAGGCAGAGTCACAGACATGTGAATTGAGTTAATGGTAAATCCCAAATAATCAATAACTCTAGATGGTATCAACTTCGATTTAACTGGATGGATGAGAAACCCCAATCTCTCAAACATGAGTTTAGTAGCTGAAACAGATAATTAAGCTAATTTCAGAGTTTCCCCTATGATTAGGATATCATCCAAGTATGCCATCACAATATGATTCTGAGCCCGGAGTAACCCCAGCACCGGTTTTAATAATTTTGTAAATAATCTGGGGGCTGAAGTTAACCCATTAGGCAATGCTTTAAACTGCCACAGTTGCCCCATCCAGCTAAACTTCAAATATCTCCGGTGATCCCAATGAATGGGTACCGAATAGTATGCATCTTTAAGATCGATGCATGCCATATAACATCCTTTGGAAACCAGTTGTTTGGCAGTAACAACTGGTTTCCAATTTGAAATGTTTATACTGCACAAAGGAGTTAAGTCTAGTCAAATCAAGGATGATTCGGCATCCTCCATCCTTCTTTTGCCTTGTAAATATATTAGACACAAATTGGTGAGGTTCATGACACGACTTCTCAATTACCCCTTTTTTGTATAATACTTCAATATCAGCTTGTACATCCAAACATTCCTGTTGTGAAAGAACAAATGTCCGGTTCGGTGTATGCTGTGTGGGTGGAAACGAATTGAGAAGGAATTCGATTTGGAACCCTTGTATACTGTGCAGTATAAACGGATCTGATGTTATCCAACGCCATTCATTCAAAAACAAGTGCAATCTCCCACCAACTTGTAACTGATCCATACACAATATGTTCCGGAAAGAACCAGACCCACCTACCTCCATGGTTACCGGTGGATGAATGGTGTTTATTCCCGCCCCCGAGGTTTGGGGGATAAGACTGATGGAGTGCGCCAACTGGGCATCTTTGACGAGGGCCGGCTTGGGCCTTGGCCTAAAAAAGACCTCTGCCCTGAGAGTTCGGCCTTCCCACCAGTTTCAGCGAACCGTCTGTTGTTGAAAGGAGCGTAGGGGTGCTGCCGCCGGAATTATGAAGCTTTGCTTGTTGACGGGACTTTCATTAGCCCGACCGTTTTCGCTTTGTCATCCAGCTCCCTGACCTGCTTCGGCAGATCTTCACCGAACAAGAAATTTGGTGGTTGTACGTTGCTGGCCTTGCACAGTGCCGCAAATTTGGGGTTCAGGGTAGGACGGAATGCATTTTTGCGTAAGCAGTTGATTTCAAAATGTGCGTTGCACATTAATGCCAGGGCATCCTGTTGCACATCAGACAGGGGACCCCCATCCACCGACTTGGCAAAAGCCGTGATGCCTGAGGCGAGCAACTTTAGTATTTTCTGGAGCTTCACCTCCTGGGCTCTGATGCCCCCTCCTATGTAACCCCAGATGGAGTGGTTAACAGCCGGCACGTTTAACGAAACACAGTTAGCAGGTGTGTGATACTTCCTGGAAGTTTCTTCCATTGCCTGTTCTTGGAGCTGGTGTGAGGCCAGGTACTTGATGCTCGTAGCCAAGTCCTCATCCAGCGGTTCCCCTGTTTGCGATGGAATTGCAAATTTTGATGCCATAGCAGGCACATCTGCTTTACGCCCTTCGTGCCTCGTGGTATGCTTCCCGGCTATACCTCCGAACTCTGAGTCAGACCAAAACTGACCCCGAATGCTCCCCTCCTCAGAGAGGTAGACATTGTGCAGCCCTGAAACAGGTGCCGCTGCCGCGGGCCCCCGAGGAGACCCGTGCTGATATAACTCAGTTCGTTGGAGCATATCATGATGGAGCATCCTCTCCATCAGGTGCTCCATCCGGGATATACGTCCGAAGACGCTATCCATTGTAGGAGGGGAACCCTCCTGGCCCGACTCGTCCAAGTCAACGGGTCTCACAGACTTTTTTGTGGCTTTCCGTCCTAGGTTGCCAAGGTGCTCTCGACAGGCACCAAGTCTGAAGCCGCTGGCCGCACCACCAGCGACTCGGAAGGCGAAATCGACGGCCGCCCGCTACCCGCACTCCCGCGGTCTTCCGTAGCTGCTTTCCCCGCGGCCCGTCTGGACGTCACCTTGGACATTTTCTCCATAGCAGTTCGTACTTGTTCTGTATCGAAGAATTATCGAACCAAAAAGAAACAACCTCAGAATAAGTTTTAAACACTTACCTGAGGATTTTAAAATTTACCGCTGGAGGAGCGACACGCCGGCCAGCCAGTCGTTGCGCAATGCGTTAGACGTAATTGACGCGCATGCGGGCTGGCGGGCTCCTTCACGTAGTCACTCACGTGACTCCGAAGTAAAATAATTCATCTATACTTTCAGATGTTTACTTGCTGGGTCAGATAAATCGATTGGCAGTCATTGTTATAACATTATCATGTTAATAAACAAGATTCTTTGATTGCTAATTACTAGTTTCAGTAGTTCTGTGGTGAGTTCATTGAGCTACACCAATTTATAAAAAAGAATGGTTAATGGTGATAGTTTCAGAAAAACTACTAGTGCAGTTCACGGTGTATCTCCCTTTCCATTTTATTATCTGATTTTCATTCTGCATAATTCATTAGTAATTATATTTTTAGTCATTTCTCAGGTACAATGAATAGCTACTGTATGCTTGAAGCTGCTTTTAGCAGTATTTTATTGACATTAGATTTGTTAAAAGCTTTACATTTACACAGGATTATAAAAGAAACATGAAAGTTGCATACACAAATTAATTGTCGATAGCTGTATTTGTGTTTCATAAATTGAAATTAGTGATGCCATAATAAATGTTAATTTTCCTTCACTTTATTATTATAATGCCTTTGTGAAACTGTGAAACCTGTTGAATTCTAGTAATGAGAATGTAGGTAATTTCTGTATGCTGTCTCTGGCATTGTAACATATTTTGGATGAATAAGTGTGTATTGGTGACTTATTGCCCATGATCATTACTAAAATATTACTCTTTTTTTGAAGGTTTGTTTGAGGAAGTCTATAATAATCAACTTTCACTGGCATGTTACTTTAAAAAGGTTGCCGACAAACTACTTTCAGATCACTTCTTTGAATCATGCCTCTCCACCAGTAAAATGATCGTGCCATGTGGGGGACAGAAAATGGCAGAAGCAAATGCCAATATAGGCACGGCCTATGAGGAGAAAGGTACTTCAAATTCATTTACATTATTGTATGCAATAACAACTCGGAGAAATCGAATAAATTTAGTATTAAGTCAAGTCAAGTCAAGTCACATTTATTTATATTGCACATTTAAAAAACAACTCTCGTTGGCCAAAGTGCTTTACATTTGTTATAAGAATAGCACAACAAAACAAACTACATACGTATATACATGTAGCCCTCACTCAGAGGACGTCAGGAAAGGCTTGGGAGTATAGTTAAGTCTTTAGTCTTGACTTAAAAGAATCGATGGAGGGGGCGGTTCTGATGGGAAAGGGGATGCTGTTCCACAGTCTAGGGGCTGCAACCGCAAAGGCGCGGTCGCCCCTGAGCTTACGCCTAGACCGTGGGATATTCAGCAACCCCAAGTCGGCCATTCTGAGGGGCCTGGAGGTGGAGTGGTGGGTGAGAAGACTTTTTATGTAGGTGGGGGCAAGCCCATTGAGGGCTTTGTAGACATGGAGGAGGATCTTGAAGTTTATACGGAACCGCACAGGGAGCCAGTGGAGAGAGGCCAGGATCGGGGTGATGTGGTCCCTTTTTCGGGTGCCCGTCAGGAGTCTCGCTGCGACATTTTGGACCAGTTGCAGGCGAGACAGGGAAGAGTGGCTGATGCCAGTGTAAAGGGAGTTGCAGTAATCTAGGCGGGAGGAGATGAATGTGTGGATGATCTTTTCCAGGTCATCAAACTGGAGGAATTGTTTTATTTTAGCTATCGTCCGAAGCTGAAAGAAGCTAGCTTTTACCACGGCATTGACTTGTTTGTCAAATTTCAGTGCTGAGTCAAATATCACGCCAAGTTTTTTGACGTGAGGTTTGAGTAGTGGTAATTATTAGGTAATAATTAATCACAATTTCCTCAATGGAGGGGAAATTAAATAACAAATTGACGCTGGTTATTATTTATTCTTACACATTTTCAGTGATTTTGTTGTTCAGTGATTTGATCTGATATTACATTTGGATCTTGAGTTTTTACAACCATATTCCTCAAATTTGCAGAACCAGAAAACTCCTATTCTATATATTCCTCTAAGAATAGCAAAACGTTTTCCATGTTTCCTTATGAGATAGAAGGAGGCAATTCAGACTATCGTCTAAACAGGCTCTCGACAGAATCCCTTCAATCCATTCACCCAACTTTTTTTTCCCTATTATCTATTACCATACCCATTAAAAAAAAACTTTGATTCTCTCATAAGATCATGATCATTAGTGATAGGAATGGAATTAAGCCATTCGGCCCATCAAGTCTACTCCGCCATTTAATCATGACTAATCTACCTCTCCCTCCTAACCCCATTCTCTTGCCTTCTCCCCATAACCTCTGACACCCATACTAATCAGCAATCTATCTATCTCTGCCTAAATATATCCACTGACTTTGCCTCCTCAGCCTTCTGTGGCAAAGGATTCCACAGATTCACCACCCTCTGAGTAAACAAATTCTTCCTCATTTCCTTCCTAAAATAACGTCCCCTAATTCTGAGGCTATGACCTCTAGTCCAAGACTCTCCCACTAGTGGAAACATCCTCTCCACATCCACTCTATCCAAGCCTTTCACTATTCTGTACGTTTCAATGAGGTCCCGCCTCATTCTTCTAAACTCCAGCGAATATAGGCCCAGTGCTGACAAACGCTCATCACATGTTAATGAAGAGCTCTGCTCTCAATTCAAGTAGCCAATCCACCAAACAACCAGAATGACAATGGGATGTAGGATGAGTTGAAGTGATTCCATAATATACCATACAAATACTTACATTTTAATAGCATGTAGATTCTAATTTGGCCAATTTTGACCAAACGTTAAATGTTCTTCTTGCTAAATCTATCTGCATATGAAATGAAATAATATATGTTGACCCATTTGTCTATTTGTGCAATGTGATTAGTTTCAATCCAGCAGGAAACCTTTTGGAGATGAGATACAGTGATGCAGTGAAAAACATTGAGGACAGTGTTGTGGCTTTGGTGCAACCTTGTTTTACACCAATTTGCTCTAGGAATATGAATATTGTCAACCTGTTTGGTTAAGATCATGGTTTGCAAGCTTTATCATAGTGGACATTAGATGAAGACGAATTTTTATGGACAGTCACAATTTAGAAAGATGCTCCACAATTTCCTTCAAGTGATGAAGTGAAAGACTTGAAAAGATAGTAAACGAGGAGCGTGGCACTGATTGTTCCCCATGGTAGACAGTGGAGACACCCAATATAATGATCACAATTGGATTTGTGTCCTACTGTCTTTCTGTAGCATCCTTCCTACCTACCCCTGCATGTCCTTCTCTGCCCAGTTACAGGAGGTGGGGCTGTGGATTTGTGACGAAGGATGTTCTCTGCCAAGTTTTAAAACATTTTGAGAGATACAGTTTCTTTTGAGGTCTGTTTTTCAGTTTTCATGTGGCCTTTTCAGCTTTTTGCTGGTCACAAAATCTGAACCAAATATTTTACCCAAGTCAAGGATAAAGTCATGGTTGAGAAGTTCATATTATTCCTTCTAGCTGACTGTCCTTCTGTCCATAGAGGAGTTTCCAACTCAAAACATAAGATGATTTCAGTTAATTAGATGCTGGTACTTGATTATTCTCATTAAACAGTTCTGATGTTTTCTGGGAGAGAAGCCGAGTCTCTTCACACGTACTCATTTTGGTAAACTTAAGGGCAGTCCAGCTGCTGTGATGCTGTGAATCCTGTTTTTGGTGATTCAAGTTCTCTCTGAGGAGAGCTACCTTTGCAAGATCCTTGATGCCTTCAAAATTATGCAGCAGTATTTATTTTGCTGTTGTTTTGTAGTCAGGATTTGGTCAATCCAATGATCATTGGTACCTGTCTTGTGCAGATAATGTGTTTCCAGCAATCAGATGGGGAATTGAGAATGTAGAGGGATGTAGAGGGAGACTGGCTTGGCAGTGACTCCCTTTGCTCATCTCTTTTCGTCTTAGATCCTTCTCTCTTACTTCCCTCAGCAATCTTCCCTGGCCTCAACACCCTTAGATTTTCCAACTGATGTCTGCTTTGTCTCTGCATAAACTAGATTCCCAAATTTCTTCCTGAAACCAACCAGCCTAATGCTGCACATTATGATATGCCCATCCTCAGCCTTTCAAATGACTAGTGAGGCATTGGCAGCACTAATAGCCAGGAAAGTGCAATAATGATTAATATATGAGAATTGATTTTCCTCCACAGTGTCCTCATATAGTAGCAGAAATTGGGCTAAAATGGTTGCAATAATTCTCACAATTTTTTCCTCCCAGGCTTAATTATTTTTACGGACAATTTAAGAAGTGACCTTTTCCCATTCACTACATACAATTGCTGGTATGGTGATGCATTTTGGGGGCCCAAGCATGTTTTATTCCACTTACAACTGGCTTCACCTCTTAACCATGGCACAGTGAAATTAGTAGAGCTGTTACCTCACAACACTAATGATTGGGGTTGAATCCTTATCTCAGGTGATGTCTGTGTGGAGTTTGCTTCTTCGTCTTTATTACTATGCAGGCTTCCTCCAGGTACTTCAGTTTCCACCAACACCCCAAAGACATACAGATTGAGTGGTAGATTCTGGAGGCGGGGTGGGGTTGCAGATAAAATGGGTTTAGTGTAGAATTATTGTCAATTAGTGTGTGATGGTCAGTGAGGACTTGGTAAGCCAAAGGGTCTCTTTTCATCGAAGATAGAAAGAAAAAGCTGGAGTAACTCAGTGGGATAGGTAGCATCTCTGGAGAAAATGAATGGGTGGCGTTTTGGGTCAAAACCCTGCGGTCTCTTTTCATGCTGTGTTACTCTATGATTATGACTTCTCGGGAGCCCCAGGAGAATCTTGTTCATGTGGGAGCAATAAGGGTCTAAAACTAAAAGGTGGCACGAAAAGTGCTGTGCATTGCTTTCACCTCTACAATCTGATCCCTTCACTTAGCATTTTGGGCATCTGTTTTGCCTGATGCCCACACAAATGGTTTTGATCCTTGGAATCATTCTTTTAGAAATTATATATCCTTGTATTCTCAATATCACACAAGAGAATACCATTTTAAATTGCGTAGAAATTTATTATAGAACATAGAACATGGAACATTGAACAGTGCGGCACAGGAATAGGCCCTTCTGCCCACGAAGTCCATGCCAAATATGATTCCAAGTTAACCTACTCTTCTCTGCCTCCGTGTGCAATTGAATATTAGCAGGTTTCAAGGATTTGGATTAATGATGGAAGGAAAATACTCAGATAATATAACATTTAAAGCAGAAGCATTTATTAAAGAAACATTGAAGCACAAACAACCAACAAGAAGTGAGCAATAGAATGGCAATACAACTTTGTGTAAAGCAACCATAAAGACACAAATAAACTACAATATAAATGGCAGCATAAAATGGCAAATAAACACTGAGTCCCACATGTCCTGCAGCCCCGAAGGCAGTTACTTCAGAAGTTTGTTAGGAACTCTGTTTAATAGTCTGGACTGGAGATTTTTCAAATTATCTTTTGAAGAACCTGTGTTCCTGGCACCACTCCGGAAGCTCGGCTTGAGGTGTCTGGTGAGCTCATTTGTCACAGGCATTTTTATACATAAATGCTTATTCTTCTACCCTCATCAGAGAACAGCAGTAGACTATGTATTAAAATTGGCTCTCCTCCTGAGTGTTAAAAACAAGAGTTGTTTGTGCATCAGATTCTGAGCTAGTCTTGGATGTCTCTGAGAAGGTAAAAGTTTATCTTCTTACTAGGTGCCCTGGCAGCTATGTTATCAGAGACCTTATGATTTCCTGATTCTTTTACATTAGTCCAAACATTCTCTAATTCATCTAATTATTTTTCGAAGTGAGCCTGTTTCCGTGACAAATTCATTCATTCATTCATTCATTCATTCATCATCGTTGAAAACATTTGCGACGCAGTGGTGCTGGTTTCCAACGGGAACGGTGATGGACGAACCACACATCTCTATCCTCCAGTTCCTGTGGACTTCCGCCGCTGGAAATATAGGATTTTGGTGTGTGCTTTATCATCATTCCTTACAATGCTATGTACGATAGTGATCGCAACTTCTACTGAAGTGTGGATGGCCGTTGGCTCGCTCGAAGCTCATCCGCCCTTTGACAGGTCTTGGTTTTGGTCCTGCTGGGGGTCCACAGCCCCCTCCTCACATGGCAAACCAGGTGGGGGAGACGGTTTAGTCGCCGACTATGTGACCATGGAGCAGGTAGCATGGGATTACATGGTACCCGTGGCAGGGAGAACTCCCCCCCCCCGACCTGACCTCCATGACAAATGATGCTATTCATTTAGCTGAGAAGCTTGCATATGGTTGTTGGATGACAACTATTTAACTTAATACAGTTTGCTTATCTTTACATTACAGCATGGGATCCATATCCCTCCATGTTCATGTGCTTATCTAAAAACTTCTCAGATGCCATCAGTGTATCTGCCTCCACCATCACCTCTGGCTATGCTTTCCAGGCACCTACCACTCTCTGCAAATAATCCCATGAAGGTCAAAAGAGATAGGGTATAATGCGAAATTAAAATATGCAAAAAGTCAAAAGTGGAAATTATGGTGAATGGGAAAGAAAAAAGAACAACAAAGCATTGCGTAACAAAATAGACTTGAAAACTTGAAAAATATGTCACAACATTTAAAATGAAAATAATGCTATGTTGAATAGTAGCATGAATGTTTGGATTAAAGGAAATGGATAGCATTCCAAATATCAGGAAAAACTTTGTTGAATCGGGAACAGAAGATTTTCAAAATTGGTAAGCATATTAATAATTTGCAAAGTTTCAATTTAGGAAACATAGAGACAGAAAAATAGGTGTAGGCCATTCGGCCCTTCGAGCCAGCACCGCCATTCAATATGATAATGGCTGATCATCTAAAATCAGTACCCTGTTCCTGCTTTTTCCCCATTTCTCTTGATTCCTTTAGCCTTAAGAGCTAAATCTAAGTCTCACTTGAAAACATCCAGTGAATTGGCTACTGTCTTCTGTGGCAGAGAATTCCAGGGTTTCACAACTTTCTGGGTGAAATTTTTTTTCCTCATCTCAGTCCTAAATGGCCTACCCCTTATTCTTAAACTATGACCCCTGGTTCTGGACTCTCCCAACATCGGGAATTTTTTTCCTGCATCTAGCCTATCGAAACCCTTAAGAATTTTACATGTTTCTATAAGATGCCCTCTCATCCTTCTCAATTCCAGTGAATACAAGCCCAGTCGAGCTTTGCAATCAATTGGAAAATTATATTTACCAATGAGAAATAAAAGTGAGAATGGTAAGTCAGGGAATTGGACTTGTTAGCCCATTATCTGTGAGTTGAAAATTATTGGCATCTATGAGTAAAGAATGAGTGACTAAACATCTTACATTTTCACCTGACTGGACAGAGACAAAATAGACAAGGAAACTAAAGGTTACGCTTGAGAACCTGAAGTAGTGACTAAATCTATTGGAAGGCATTTGATAAAGTTCTTTCCTTACTTCAGCTAAGACTGTTAACTGAAGTTTAAAGTCACAATGCCTGAAACTCGTTCATACAGCTCCAAAAGACTTGTTTTGCTGTCCAAAATCACTTGCTGTTCATTTCTGGCTATATTGATTCATTTTTCAGCAGGGTTTTGTTTTCACTTACACATTTTGCTCTGGCATAAACCATCCAGAATAGTGGGGCGGCACGGTGGCAAAGCGGTAGAATTGCTGCCTTACAGCGCGAGAAACCCGGGATCGATCCTGACTATTAGTGCTGTTTGTACGGAGATTGTACATTCTCCCTGTGACCGCGTGGGTTTTTCCAGTGTACTCTGGTTTCCTTCCACACACCAAAGACATACAGATTTGTTGGTTAATTGGCTTCAGTAATAATTGTACTTTGTTCCTAGTGTGTAGGATAGTGCTAGTGTATAGGGATCGCTGGTTGGCACGGACTCAGTTGGCCGAAAGGCCTGTTTCCACGCTGTATCACTAAGCTAAATTAAACTAATCTAATCTAGTGCAACATTCAAAATGTTTTTCCTTTAGTGAGATTTTCAACATCACAGGTCTGAAAAATAACAATTGCTATCTACTCACAGAATGGCTGAGTTTTACACTTCCGCTTTCACCTTTAAACATCATGGTTAAAAGGCCATGATGCATACCACATTCTTTACTCCTGCAGTCTCAAGTACAATCTGTTATTTGTGAAATGACCCTGGACTGGAGGGTCATGGTTATTCTTTTGTTTAATCTTTGGGATAATTACTGCTGCTGACGTCTGTTATGTCTCAGTTTGCTGCTTATTGCTGCATTAGGAAGGTCAGGGAAGGAGAGACGTCTCCTTTTTTTTTCAGCCGACAACACCAGGCAGGGTGGACATTATTCTCTTGTTTCTACAGAGATCTCCTTGGCCCCATCCTAACATCAGTGCATATTTGTAGCCCTGGATGTTCTTTCTACCCTTCTTGCACAAAGAACATTCCTTCAATCTATCCATTACCCTTGAACTCCTTAGTATATTCTTGTATTTTGTAATGTCAGCACCCCATCTCCATCCTTTCTTTTGCTGGATTCATTCAGTAGCAACATTTCACTCAGGTTGGAAGGGTCTTGCTTATTCCGGTGTTTTCCTTTAAGATCTGGCTGTAAAGGTAGCACCTACTGGGCTACATGGTGACAGCCGAGAACTTGCAATACTTGGATAGGCTGGGTGAGTGGGCAAATGTTTGGCAGATGCAGTATAATGTGGATAAATGTGAGGTTATCCACTTTGGTGGCAAAAACGGGAAGGCAGGCTATTATCTAAATGGTGGCCGATTAGGAAATGGGGAGATGCAGCGAGACCTGGGTGTCATGGTACACCAGTCATTGAAAGTAGGCATGCAGGTGCAGCAGGCAGTGAAGAAAGAGGATTTGAGTATAGGAGCAGGGAGGTTCTACTGCAGTTGTACAGGGTCTTGGTGAGACCACACCTGGAGTATTGCATACAGTTTTGGTCTCCAAATCTGAGGAAGGACATTATAGCCATAGAGGGAGTGCAGAGAACGTTCACCAGACTGATTCCTGGGATGTCAGGACTTTCATATGAAGAAAGACTGGATAGACTTGGCTTATACTCGCTAGAATTTAGGAGATTGAGAGGGGATCTTATAGAAACGTACAAAATTCTTATGGGGTTGGACAGGCTAGATGCAGGAAGATTGTTCCCGATGTTGGGGAAGTCCAGGACAAGGGGTCACAGCTTAAGGATAAGGGGGAAATCCTTTAAGACCGAGATGAGGAAAAACTTTTTCACACAGAGAGTGGTGAATCTCTGGAACTCTCTGCCACAGAGGGTAGTTGAGGCCAGTTCATTGGCTATATTTAAGAGGGAGTTAGATGCGGCCCTTGTGGCTAAGGGGATCAGGGGGTATGGAGAGAAGGCAAGTACGGGATACTGAGTTGGATGATCAGCCATGATCATATTGAATGGCGGTGCAGGCTCGAAGGGGCGAATGGCCTACTCCTGCACCTATTTTCTATGTTTCTATGTTTCTAATACATCAATGGGGAGTGCAACACCAAACATTATAACATAACTGACAATTGTGTCTGTGAACCTTCGTGATGTTTTTCATGTTTAAATAACTTTCACAAACAACGTTAGCATGATCTGCAACACAGTTTTAATGCCAAAGAATGTGGTATTCAGTGATTTCCAAATCATGTAACTGAAAGGAAATTATTCCTTTTAAGTTGGGAAATTGGCTAACCCGTAATTGATCGAGAGTAAGGATAATGAGCAATAGCTAAAATGAGTTCAATGTAACTAGCGATGTTGGTGGTGACCCCTGCATTACAATCATTCAGATAACAGATATTCTTCCTCACAGAATTCACAAATCTACCCCAAAATTTGAGATATAGAATAGAATTCATAATTTATTTGAGAGAAAGCAAATAAATAAATGTGTATGTAATGTGATCGCCTGTAATCTATACTAGAGGTGCAATTATTTACCTTACTTACAATCAGAGATAGACACACAATGCTGGAGTTACTCTGCGGGGCAGGCAGCATCTCTGGAGAGAAGGAATAGGTGACGTTTCAGGTCGAGACCCTTCTTCAGACTGCTTATAATCAAAATTGCTGATAAGAAACAAAGTTACATATCAAAGTTTATCAATGACACGAAGTATAGATAGCATTGTTAACAGTACAGATGAAAAGATTAACTTTAAAAATGTTGATACGTTAAGTAAAAAGGAAATTAGATTTAAATAAAACCAGATCATCTGCTTTGAATGTAAAAAGCATTGAAGGGACTACTTTGAAATGGTTAAGAATGAGGAGCCATAGATATATAGATCCATAGATCACTGAGGCATTTTAGTTTAGTTTATTGTCATGTGTACCGAGCTACTGTGAGAAGCTTTGTTTGCATGCTACCATCAAAGAAAAGACTATAGATGATTACAATCCCTTCGACAGTGTACAGAAAAAAAGATAAAGGGTACAACCTTTACTGCAAGATAAAGTCTAATAAAGTCCAATTAAAGAGAGGACAGTACAGGTGCCTGATAACAGCTGGGAAGAAACTGTCCCTGAATTTGGAAAAATGCATTTTCAACCTTCTGTATCTCTTGCCTGATGGAAGTGGGGAGAAGAGTGTGTGACCAGGGAGAGACTGGTTCTTGATTATACTGGTGGCCATGCTGGTGCAGCATGAAGTGTAGTTGGAATCAATTGAGTTAATTAAAAACTCATGACAGGCTAGTGAAAATATTCTGTTAGGCCAGTAGAATGCTAGGGAACTGGAATGGAATGCCTGGTGGGATAAAACCTGTCTGCTGTGGTTATAGGATTTGAAACAAAATATAACAAAGAAGAGGTATATGGCCTGGAGTATCGATTTTCAGGATAAAGAAACAATTCTTTCCATGCTGACTTTGGCCTATTTTATTATGTGCTTACAAGTATCCTAAAACCTCATCCTTGATGATGGTCTCTAAAATCTTACCAACTACTGAGGTCACCACCGCCTGTAGTTCCCCCTCTTTTACCTTGCTCCCTTCTTGAACAGTGGAGTTACATGTGTGATTTTCCAGTCCTCTAGAACCATTCTTGACCTTAGTGATTCTTGAAAGATCACTACTAATGCTTCAATAATCTCTACTGCTACGTCTTTCAGAGCCCTGGGGTACAGTCCTTTTGATCTAGGTGACTTACCCACCTTCAGACCTTTCAGCTTCCCAAGCACATTCTTTGTGGCAATAACGACTGCACTCACTTCTGGTCCTGACTCTCTTGAATTTCTCGCATGTTCTGGTGTCTTCCACTGTGAAGACTGAAGAAAATAACATTTTGTCCTCTATTTCTTTGTTCCTATTTCTGTTCCTATTTATGCAGCCCAATTAGTTGCCTTCATGATTCAAGTAAGATTGGAAATGTTATTCATTTTTCATCACCATATATATTGGGTATATCCATTAGATATGAAATCAAGAATGTAAATAAAGAAACATTTCCAGGTAAAGAATACTGGCCCATTTCCAGGTAAAGAGCACTGGCCCATCACTATCCTTAACTTCTATTCAAATTCTTAAAAATGAAAATGATAGCAGGTATCAAAAAATGTGGTCACAAATAACTTGCCTGACTTCATGTAGTGATTGAATCTTTAGAGTAAGTAAATGATTTTGTATTGAGTGATGGAACTGGAAATGCCTGTTTTTATCATCATTTCATAGCCTTGGCACCATCAGAATTGTTGACTATCACAAGAGAACATGAACTCCATTGTTGTGGGTGTGATCAATGTTCAACACACCAGGCCAATCAGGTTTTCCCAGGGAAAAGTTAGATTAGAAATTATTAACATGACATTACTGTTTCAGCACAGAAGGAGGTCAGGCAGCCCTTGAAATCCATTTTTATTTCCAGCAGAGAAACCCTATCAGTCCTTTTCTGTTTTCACTGTCGCTCTGTGGTTTATTGTCACATGCCCATCAATTCCTCTTTGGTTTTTATGCTGTTTACCTACAGTGAAATAATTTAGCTTTGGGGTGTGGGAGTAAACCAGAACATCCTATTGAAGCCCATACAGTTACAGAGGCAAACTCCATACAGATAGCACTGGAGGTCAGAATTGAACCTCGGTCCCAGGAGCAGTGAGGCAGCAGAACTGACTGCTGCACTGCTTTGCTAGCCTTTTAAGTGATTTATGTACCTTCATCCTTTATGTCTTCCACCAGCGCATGCCACAGCACCCACCCCAATTTAAACATTGTTAGTCATTTTATCTTCCATGCATCAATACCCCAAGCCACATCACATGCCTAATCGGACCTGTGCCTGCCAGTCATTCTGAGCTGTTTTCTAGTGGTGTATCAGGTGGCATATTTTTGGCTAAAATGGTTTAACACTTAGTTAAGCCTTGGCCCCTGAATACAAGTAAAATTTGCAAAGTCATGACTAGTTTAGGTATAATCATTTTTGCATTTTATTGTTCTGACACTCTGCTGACTTGGGTTTGTTAACAGCAATGGTTTGCAATGTTTACTTAGGATCAATGCAGACCATTTAACTGGTGTGATTTATGTTAGAAATTACAAGGTAAATGTTGATCCTTTGGTGTATACAATTCACCAGTAAATGATAGGTAACTTGGAATATTACAGAGCTGAAATTTGGAATTAGGGTATGAAAATTCAGAAGTTTTCATCCCCCAAAACTCAGAAGTTTTCATCAAACAAACTGATCAATAAATGGAATGACCTTCAAGGAAAAGAACAGTGGTCAAAATCTTTTATTTCAATGAGAAAACTAACTGCTGCAAAGTAGAAAGCCTAGGATTTTGCTGCATGAATGCTTTTGTTATTTCCTCCTGAAAATTGTACTTTTCTCCTCCATGCCTCATAATGGCCAATTTCAGCAAGCTTTAATTCTGTTTTTCTTTACTCACATGCTGCCTTACCGGCTGATATTTCCCCAGCATTTTCTGTTCTTAGTAAACTTGATTTCAGTAAACTTAACCTCATCAAAAATTCAACGATATTTTTACTCATGTCAGGTGCTATAGATCCATTGCCCCTGTATATGCCGATCTCTCTTGACTCTTGATCAGCATCTCAGATTTAGACATTTTGACTCCTGGGTACATATTCTTCTGTGGTCTCATCCCACTCTATCTGTAATCTCCTCCTTGCCCTTAACAAAGAGCTGTGTTTACTTGCTTATCATGTCTGCATAATTCCAAGTTTTATTCATTAAGTCTCTCTCGTATGCCACCTCTATTTCTTCCTTTATTGTCTCTTAATATCTGCATTTGACCAAGTGTTTCATGTTTTTTTCATAACCACTTGTAAGGCAACTTGAGATGCTTTGCAATGTTAATAGTGTAATGTGAATGTAATTTGTTGTTAGATGAATGCATCTGAATGCTCCTTTCATCTATTATTTACCTAAAATATTCAGTTGTCTCCAGCAATACTGAAATGAGCACAGATTGACTTGAAAATCTTGAAGGTAAACACATTGCACATTTTACATGGTGAACTTTGCATGGCAAATTACTGGAGTAATTCAGGCGACGTTTCAGGATAAGACACTACTCTAGTCCCGACCCAAACTTCACCTATCCATGTCCCTCACAGATGCTGCCTGACCAACTGTGTCACTCCAGCACTTTGTATTCTATGCAAGATTCCAGCATATGTGGTTCCTTGTGTCCACCTTTGCATAGCAGTTGAACAGGTTCACCATCAACCAATCCGTGGCTTTCTAAGACCCCATGGAATTTTGCATAATCGATAGTTCAGAAATCTATTAATGAGTTCCTGATTTTCTTAGCTACAGACAACACTGGAAGCAATTCATGTCTCACCATGCACCAAATAATATTATTCAGAAAAGTAATCTTGTCCTGCTAAATCTGCTCTAGAAAGAAGCTGAATCAGCTCCAGTAACCTGAATTAGCTTTTGTATTGTTGTTGTGGAAAATCAATGTCTTATATCCGCCAGATAACAAGCAATTATTCGGGCGATAATCATATTAATTCATTCAAGACCACCACAGTTTGCTTCAGCACATCTCCTCCACTTTTAAAACCATGCTAATAGGCCTGTCCCACTTAGGCGCTTTTTCAGCGGACTGCCGGCGACTGTCAAGTTACCGGCAGTTGCCAGAAAAACCGGCAACTGGAACGGCGACTGTCAGAGTGGAACACACACACACAAACACTTCGCTTCCTTCACCAGACCGTGTGAATTTTTTAGACAGCACTCCCCCCCGCTTGCCCTGTCCAAAAAATTCACATGGTGCAAAGCCAAGGTGAGACAGACACACACCGCAATGAACCAGAAGGTTGGCGCTGTAATTAAGACGGCTAAAGCACAGTGTACGGCAAGTCTTTTAAAAGTGGGGGGAAGAGGGGGAAGAAGGGCAGAGAAGGAGTGGTGACAACCTTTAAGACGCCAGAGAAACACGGCTGTGAAGCTCGGCAGACATTTAACATATCCTTGGTTTAGCAATGTTACAAAATTTTGAGATTTAAAAAATAAAGTCTGCAATTTATCCCATCAGATAAAGCATAAAAAGAAGTTTAATTTGACACTTAATTCACTTTCATATCTTCAGTATTAAAAAAGTTATGGCCATTATCATACTCAGAAATTAGCATCTAGTTCCCTATTGCTTTTCCATTGACTTAACACAAAAGCTGTGATCGAGGACAGTTAAAAGCCCATAACTTTCTTAAACATTATGGTAACTGAAAGAAATTTTCAGGTATTATAGATTGAAGCATTCTGAAACAAATATGAAACAATCTTACTTCGAAGACATGAAAGTAAAGCATATAATTAGTTAGTTACCTAATTGTAGCTAATTACAAAATTCAATTACTAGATCTAAACATCTATCAATTTCTTAAGAATAGATTAACATTTTTAAATAGCCTAAGTGTCCAAATAACATTCACACAATAATTCACAATATAACATAATTTTTTAATCTAATTTTCATGAATTTACAGGCCAAATGGAAGGAATTGAATGTTTAATACCTGTAAATTAATGGGGATTTAATTCATCTTGCGAGTGAGAATTTCTGGAACGCGATCTTTTGGAACGTTCATTTGCGGTGAATTTAACCCCGTATTGGCATGAAAAATACTGCCGTTAATTCGGGGAATAAAATCACCATGTCGCATGACAAAATGTGAATTAAAGGCTTCTTAAGAAGCACTTTTATACATTTAAAGAAAGCACTTTCGTTTACCTGTCCATTGTGTGAAATCCGTCCCCGTTATTGGCGTTGACGCTTCAGGAGCTGATTTTAAAATGACTGTAGCGCTGACATTGACGATTTAATAAATAAAAAAAAATCACAAAACGCGGGTAGGAACGATTTTGTCAACGAAGTTTTGTACTCCAACAAAATATTTCCAGGACAAGGGAGAAGAAACCGCGTTTTAACCCCGCCCCCCCCTTAAAGGCGCCAAAATCGCGCACACGGCCAGTGGCAGAATTACAGCGCGACTGAAGGTAAGTTTTGTAACATACCTACTTGGTTCTGAAAACTACTGCTTACCTTTTTTTTCCCCAATGAGCCAATGAAATTCACCGGTCAGCACCGGCTACAACCTACAAGAACCTCCAAGAACCTTCGACCTCCCGGCAACCCATTAGGACATCCTGGCGACCCACCTACAGCACGAGAATTCTCGCTACTCTCCATGGCGGCTTCAATCCAGTCGCCGTAAATTTTTCAACATGAAAATGAAAACATTCGATTGAACCATATATTTGACATAGAATGTCAGTTTATATTAGTTATAGTACCATGATATATTAGTTTTGTAGCAGATCTTTCCTTATCCTTAGTTATAACCAAGCTTCCATTAGATTCTACTAGGGAGCACTTTAATTAGTACAATTTAGGATCCAGTGACAATTGCATTGTCGTCTTCCTGTTATGCCTACACCATCAGGTGGATCTGTTACAATGCTACTATGATCCACCAAGGGTATGAAAAATGAACTTCTCAAACCAGTTTCCTTCTGGTTAACATCTGATCCTCAGTACCCCAGGAACCCTGCTTCCAATGGCAGTAAGCAAACCAGTCTTTACCTGCACTGCACATTCAGTTACTGCTTTGTACTAAAAACAACAGAGCATGTAGCTAGTAATTCCAATGGTTTAAAATTTGCTATAACACCAATGAACTCTCCCAGATTATATCCATTCCTGATGGCTTCTCACTGAGTTAAAATCAGCCCTACAATAATGACATAGGCATACTTATTTACATTCTGACATTTTTCAGAATTGCTAAAATGTATATACTGTACTTCTTACCGTCTGCAGTTATTGAAGTGTGCAATATTACAAAATTAAAATTATTTTTTAATGTATGATCCTGCATGTAGTTTCTCTTAGTTCCACAACTACATTGAATGGAGAAAAGTTTGTGTTAAATGTTATTAATTTAGCATTTCAGTGAAAATCTCCAAAGGAGCAATGCCTCTATACCATAACTAGGAGCAATAGAATCAGGTGGAGATTATTCCAGGGAGCGGTGCGACTGGTGGAAAGCTTATGAAGAGTTTGGGAATAGTAAGAGTAAACACTCCTGTAATTTAACCTATTTATAATATTAAAAGAACAACTTATATTAGGAACCCAGAACCCATACTTTGGATCAGCTACAGGGAATCCCAAAGGTCAGTTGTCCCAATCAATAATGAGTGAATTTTCATAGTTGCATTGTCATCATTTCATGACTTTGATACAATAGTTTGGCTTTTAACTATTTTTACATGGCCTGCCTTTTGCATTATACAATTTATAGGGAATGGCATTCAGATTTTTTGAGGCAAAGGAATTATGCAACATGCTGAATCTGAGGAAAATAAGATATGTGACACAGGCTCATTGGTGAAGGTGAGGATGTACACCACCATCTCAGCATATGTATTCAGGCTGCAAAAATGTCGGCAAACATCTTATTGGACTTATCTCCAATTTTACTTCGGAGTCACGTGAGTGACTACGTGAAGAAGGGACGTCAGTCCGCATGTGGACGTCAGTTCCGGAAGTGGCAGCGCCTAACGGCAGCGGCTCGACTGCAATCCGTCTGTCTTTTTTTTTTTTTTGTCTAGTTAAATGTAGTTGTTTGTGTTTTTTGTACTGTTTTTAATTGTGTATATGTGGGGGGGGGGGAGGGGGAAACTTTAAAAATCTCTTCCCTGTACGGGAGACCCGACCTTTTCCCTGTCGGGTCTCCGTTGTCGTTGGGGCCTAGCTCCGTGGAGCGGCCTCCGACCGGGACGACCTGGGGGCTCCAGTCGCGGAGCCTGTGGAGCTGCGGACTTACCATCGTGGGGCTGGCCGTCCTCGGAGCGTGAGGAGCGGTGGTGGCTCGCTGCTGCGGCCCGACTCCGGAGCTCCAGCCGCAGCTGCAGACCCGTGGACTGTGACATCGGGAGCTCGGGGGTCCGGGTGAGAGACCGCTTTCCGGAGCTCCCGCAACGCAACTTCTCCCGCCCGTGTCGCGGGGTTGGAACGACCCGGAGCGGGGCCGTAAATCGCCCGGCGCGGCTTAATGGCCGCGGGACATTCCAGCGCCCGCCGGGGGCTCCAACTTGGTGACTTTTGGGCCCGGAGCGAGGCCGTACACCGCCCGGCGCGGCCTCAACGGCCGTGGGACTTAACATTGCCCGCCTGGGGCTTCAACATCGGGAGAAGGATGGTGCAGGGGAGAGAAAAGACTTTGCCTTCCATCACAGTGAGGAGGAGATTCACTGTGATGGATGTTTTTCTGTGGATTGAATTGTTTGTGTGTCGTGTAGGAACTGTTTTGTTTTGTTTGACTGCAGAAACCAAATTTCGTTTGAACTTCATTTGAGGTTCAAATGACAATAAATGGTATTGTATTGTATTGTATGCGCGTCATTACGTCTACCGCATTGCGCTACGTCGGACTGGCAGGGCGCTGCTCCTGCCAGCAGTAAGTTTAAACCCCAAGGTAAGTTTTAAACTTACTTTCAGGTTATGTTTTTCTTTTGCAGGATTCCCTGTTTTCAGGGGTTTTCCTGCGGAAGTTCGGGGCGAAGTCCGGGCAGCCGCGGGGGAACCTTCATGGACCGCGGGCAACCCCAGTCACTGACCAGAGGGAATCCCGGTCATGACCTCGGGGAATCCCGGAAACGGACCGCGGGAACCCGCTACGGGGACCGCGGGAATGCGGTAGCGGCGGCGGTCAAAATTCGCTTTTTGAATCGCTGGATGGAGCCAGCGGCTTCAGACTGGTGCCGGTAGCACGTAGGCACCCGCTTGGAGGGTAGCCACAATATAATATCTCCCAGAGCAGGGGAGCATTGGAAGAGGCCCCGTTGACTCAAACAAGTCGGGCCAGGAGGATTCCTGATGGAGAGGATCCCCTCCTTCATGGGTAACGTCTTTGAAAGTTCAAACCCACATGGAGCACCTGATGGAGAGGTGCTCCACAATGATATACTCCAAAGGAGGGAGTTATCACCACGGGTCCCCTTGGGGGAGGGGGGGGGCACGGCAACGGCAGCTGCACTATGTCTCCCTCTCTGAGGAGGGGAGCATTTGGAGTCAGCTCCTGTCTGACTCGGAGAAAATATATTAAATAAATAAATAAATAAATAATAAGCACTAAAAAAAAAAAAATCATGATATAGGTCCATGGAGGGGCCATGTCAGCGCAGGTATCCTCAGGGACCTGCGGCAGCACCTGTTTTCAGGGCTGCCTACGAATCTCCCTCTCTGTGGAGGGGAGTGCGAGTGCTCCGTGTGTAACTGATTTCAAATTCAAAGTATGTCCGTGGAACATACTGGAGCACATGCATATGGCTCTAAGGAAATACTCGCAAACGAATGGGTTACTGCCGTGGGCAGAAAAACCAGGAGGGGCCAGAGTTTCCCCTCACGCTACAAGTGCCGGCAGTGAACAGCGCTATCAGGGGTGACATTGGAGGAAATGAAACCAGCCGCCGAATCTCTTCAGGTAAGACTTATCCAACAGATATACCTGGATGAGGAAGCAAAGGTTGACGGACTGATCAAGGTACCAACGACGAACAAAGCTTCATCATATCGGCGACGACACACCCCACGGCTTAACGGCAGTAGCAGTTCACTGAAACGGGTGGCAGCTTGATAGCTGGGTAAGGCTTTTCAGGCCAAGGTCCAAACCGGTCAGGACATATGGAATCCTCATACACTACCGTTCCTACTCTCCAATCAAGGACGGGAATAGAACCCACATAAGGGCTGTTGGGTTTACCACAGACCACAGGTAACCATGGAGGTAGGTGGGTTTGGTTCCTCCTAAACATGGGGTAGTGTACCATTTACAAATTGGTATTAACAAATTTTTGTACAAATGAAAGATAACATGAGATTGGGTCATTATTGCACAGTATGCTAGGATACCAAGCTTGGCTTGGAATTGGGGCCAGAGTTGTCTTTCGAGGCAGGCTCAGTTTTATGCCCAGGATTACTTCCGGAACAAACTCGGAAATATGGCCAGAGTTGTCTTTCGAGGCAGGCTCAGTATTACGGCCAGGATTGCCTTCCGAGACTAGCTCGAAAATTGGCCAGAGTTGTCTTTTGAGGCAGGCTCAGAATTATGGCAGCAGTGCCTTCCTAGGCAGGCCCAGTGTTATGGCCAGAGTTGTCTTTCGAGGCAGGCTCAGTATAATGGCCAGGGTCACCTTTCGAGACAGACCCAGGGAAGCTGGCCAGAGTAGTCAACTCAAGGGGCATGTATTATGGCAGGCGTGGCCTGTTCATTATGAATGATGGAGGATGTCAGTTTAAAATTGATTTAACTAGCATGTGCAACATAGATTCTTCAGTATATGGAACTTCATTACTGTCTAATAAACCGTTTCTTTAGGATTTTTATGGCATGCATCTATTTCAAAGTTGAATACTATTCAGGTCCCATTTACAGGGATCCCAGGAGACATGGATATGCGTTGCTATGGGCTATTTCAGCTCCCAGGTTATCTACCAAATTACTAAACCGGTGCTGGGACTGCTCAGAGCTCAAAAATCACTTGTTATGGCTTAACTGGATGATATTCTAAACGCTGTTTTTGCTAAAAATCAACTGTTTTCAGCCGCAACTATATTTAAGAAATTGAGGTTCCTCCAGTGAATTAAGTTGATACCAACTACAGTTATTGGTTATTCGGTATTACCGTTAACTATTCATTATCTGTGACTCCACCCTGGGGCAAGAGATTGGAATCAATAGAAGCCTGTAACAGTCTTCTATTCATCAAGTGTAAATTGGCAATATAGCAGCTGTGTTTCGGCTGTGCAATTGGTAACGGATCTATGCTTTTACCAGCTGAAGCCATCAAAGCCACAATGGTGGACGAACAATATTCAGCATTGCTCCAGTAGTTGGTCAACAAATCTTCAGTTATTACAAACTGATGCAAGTGCTCTAAGATGCGAAATTACGAATGCCATCTCTAGTTATGGAGACAAATGAGATTTGCATGAATTACCAAAACGCCGCAGCGAGACTCCTGACGGGCACCCGAAAAAGGGACCACATCACCCCGATCCTGGCCTCTCTCCACTGGCTCCCTGTGTGGTTCCGTATAAACTTCAAGATCTCCATGTCTACAAAGCCCTCAATGGGCTTGCCCCCACCTACATAAAAAGTCTTCTCACCCACCACTCCACCTCCAGGCCCCTCAGATCGGCCGACTTGGGGTTGCTGAATATCCCACGGTCTAGGCATAAGCTCAGGGACGACCGCGCCTTTGCGGTTGCAGCCCCTAGACTGTGGAACAGCATCCCCTTTCCCATCAGAACTGCCCCCTCCATCGACTCTTTTAAGTCAAGACTAAAAACTTATCTATACTCCCAAGCCTTTCCTGACGTCCTCTGAGTGAGTGCTACATGTATATACGTATGTAGTTTGTTTTGTTTATGCTATTCTTATAACAAATGTAAAGCACTTTGGCCAACGAGAGTTGTTTTTTAAATGTGCTATATAAATAAATGTGACTTGATTTGACTACCAATTCTTCAGTTATTGGTATCAACTACCAATAGACACTAGGTGCATACTATGGGTTAAAGGGTTATTGTGCAGATATGCATGCTCAGTTCCACGTTGATACACTGTGGTGGTGGCATTTGTTTGTCACATGGGTGCAATTAAGCCAAAGTATCCTGTCATATTTACCTAACCTTATTTGACGTTGGTGTATCATCACGTATAATCAATGACTACACAGAATGGATGTTGGATCACGAGTATTTTATGACATCATGGCTCAATGGAACACCGAATATCAATATGTTTGCATCCAGGCTCTTTCACCGGTTGCAAGACATCTGGCATGACAGTGGCGAGAGATACATTCTCGCTACACGGAGGAATGTTCTTTTATGTCGTTGCTCCATTTTGCCTCATCAGTCGGGTCTTGCAACAAATTCAGCAAGATCCCGCTTCAGGGGTTTTCGTACTGTCTGACTGGCCTATGTAGCCATGGTTTCCCGCAATGTTGGGAATTATAGTAGAACCCTATATGGGGTTTCTAAACATAAACTTTGCAGGTTCAGCCTGGGACTCGGGGAACCAGCCTCTGCATGATTAATCAATTCATTGCCTTACAGAATCTGAGAAGACAACCCCTGCGGCTCGGGATGTCAGACCGATCCATGTATGTGCTCACTGCAGTGTGCAGGGATAGCGCCAGCAAAGCAGTACATTTCCTCTTCAGGAGATGGGAAGCGTTTCTGTTTAAACGCTATGTTACATATAAATACGGCACGGACACTGACGTCTTAAAGTTCATTTTTCAATGGGCCCTTGACAATAATTAAGTTATAGTCCCATCAACTATGCCAATGTGCTTCTCATCATATTTGCTGCAGCGAGCGGGACCCAGCTCTGTCGGGTCTCACCCTCTGATTCCAGTTTATTAGGATATCTTTACACAAGTTCTCCCAGACCCAAGTACACGGAAGTATGGGATATTGACATTGTGTTAACACTACTTTACCAGGGGGCTCCAGCTCCAGCTATCCCTATCATTGGCTCGGCTCTCACAAGGTAGTATCCCTTTGGCGCAACGGGTCCAGTCATTACATAAATTGCGACGGGACAGGACGGTTATACCTGCTAATAATTTAATATTTCGTGTTTACGATCAGTTAAGCAGGGCAACCATTGTGTCAGGTCTCAAACTAGTTCTCATGGCATACCCCATGCACCTTCGGTTATGTGTGGTCACACGTTTACAACATTACGTCTAGATCACCTAGAGCCTTTGAGGCTCTCATACTACCTATGTAGTTAGTTACTAAAAACCTCATAAGAAGGTATCAGTTCAGACCACTTCCAGGTGGTTATATGGGGTTCTGGCTCATACAGTAGTAGATACAAATTCTAATTTTCAAATCTCACTCCACCAGGGCTGCTACTACATTAGCAGCAAGGGTTATGTAAGGTCCTCTGGACCACATCCTGCGGACTGCAGGGTGGTCTAGGGAACGAGTTTTCCAAACATTTTATTTTAACCCATTGCCAGACCAGGGGTATTTGCCAACTCTATTTTAGGTTCTATTTTATACTTTCCCCCCGGATGAGAGGGATTACTATTATTATTATTTGTTCATTTATCAGCATCAGCATGTTTTAAAACTATGTCATGTCCGAATGCATTATTAATGTTTACCCTTACCTGTGGTAAACTGAGGCAGTCGTGATTGTGTGGACTCGTTTTTTCCACGGCATGAAATCACAGAGCTTTAAAATCTTTACGAAGTCACTCACGTGACTCCGAAGTAAAATAGTAAGATTAAACGAGAACTTACCAGTTTGAAGTTTGATCTTGATTTTATGAGGAGTTACGATGAGCGATTACGTGCCCCCCCCCCCCCCCCGCTCCCTCCAGTTTCCAGTTCTCAATCTTACTATCCTCAGGTCATTTCTCTTTTCTGTGATTTCACACCGCTGCTTTGAAGAATGACGCGCATGCGGACTGACGTCTCTTCACGTAATCGCGCATCGTAACTCCTCATAAAATCAAGATAAAACTTCAAACTGGTAAGTTCTCATTTAATCTTACTATTTTCTCCCAGTTCTGAAGAGAAGCAGCACAACAAAAACATCTGCTGCTAATTCAGGAAACATGTACGTAATAAATGTAATATAGATGTAAACATTTTAAAAAAACATAACAAGAGACTATCTGCAAGATGGCAGACATCTTAAAGACCATGGCAGCTAAAAGATTAGATTAATTATTTTTTTGTAATAATACTGGTAGGTTTTTTTCATTTAGGGCCAAATTTAGTATTTTGTAATGTATTACTAGACCAAGCGCAGACCCGTTGGGTCTGTCTCCCCAGCGCGCGTTTGCCCGGGGGGGGGGTGGCTGTGGCATCACACTAACCACGTTGGGTCTGTTCCTCCAAAGCACGGTTGCGGGGTTGGAATCTTGCACCCACAAACACACACACTCATCACACCCCTTGATATTATCTTAATTTTATTAATTGGCTTCTTTTATCCCATCTCCACCCTATTCACTGACGAATAGCCCTCACCTCTCAGGTGCATCTAGAGAGGGGGGGGCAGAGAGAGTGTGCACAGAGAGTGGAAGAGAGAGAGAGGGCAGAGAAAAAGATTGAGATCAAGAGAGAGAGAGGCAGAGAGATAGCGGCTGACAGGCGCTGCAAGTGGAAAAGTGATTTATTAAATCTTAAAATGTACATAACTTAAAATACAACAATTTAAATGGTAAAGATAAAATGTATTCAGTTATGTTCATTTTCGTTGTGTCTCTTGCTCCATGTTTTGTGTTCTTTCTCGTTGATCCTCGACATATTCAGTTAATTCTTCTTGGGTCTCTCCTCTTTCTCCTCCACACTCTTCCCCTCCCTCCACACTCTTCCCCCTCCCTCCCCTACCCCATCTCCCTAATCCCTTCCCTCCCCCCTCCCCCACACCTCTCTCCCCTCCCCCATCCAAGGGGTGGGGGGAGAGAGGGGAGGGAAAGAGGAAGGGAGGGGGAGAGAGGGGTGGGGTAAGGGGGAGAAGAGGAAGTGGGGAAGGGAGGGGTAGGGGGGTGGTGGATGAAGGACAGAGGGGTAGGGGGAAGGGGGAGGAGGAAGGGGACGGGAGGAGAGAGGATGGGGAGGGGAGATGTGTGGGGGAGGGGGGGGAGGGAGGGGATTAGGGAGATGGGG